>JAQFZM010001167.1:0-20436 GCA_034695785.1 Galumna obvia | reverse complement strand
GTGTCTTAAACTCTCTTAAACTCTCTTTAAGTGTCTAAATATGTTTCAATTCTTAATCGATAACTTAATAAAATGATTACTGACCGATTGGTTGATTAAACTTTAGTAAACATTTTTCAAATTTAATACTTTAAGTTTAAAAAGTTAAGAACTTATTTTTATTCCTTATTTTCAAAATTTTAATTTATTTTATTAAAATCTTAGTTTTGATGAAAAATTAATAGAAATTTTAATAATAATAACCAAAAAATGATTAAAACTTTAAACAATTTATTTAAAATAATTTGACGACAATTTTAATTTAAAAATAAACCTAAAATCGGACTTAAAATACAATATATTTTAATGAAATTCATAGAATTTAAGGGTGTATTTACCTTGATCATTTATAATCTTCACAAAATCTTAAGTGACATATAATTATATTTATTTCCCTTAAAATTCTCGATAATTTAAATATAAAAATACTGTTCTTTGAGACCGATTTTGAGGTAAATTCTCAAAATGTTTTCAGTAAATAAAAGATAAAAAGTGTTAATATTTTGATAAACAGAGGAATGATATCTTTGACAACATTTTTGATAATTTTCATGATTTATGTAAAAGAGATGTGAATCAGCGATAAATTATGACACCATTTATTCATTTCCTAAATATATTTAACTTAACTTCTTTTGTTTGATTTCTTAGGTTTAGGAGCTTCGACTTCAAGTCTAGTCCAGGCCTCGTCGTCCCACGAGTTATTCCAATCCAGATTTGAGCCCATTTTAGAGGAACCAGACTTTTGTGGTTTAATTTCAGCGCCACCGAAGTCTAAAATTTTCTCTTCTTTACTAATCTTTGAAGTGTTGGAACCGTTTTCGCTTCTCTTTGGTCTCTGAGGGGACGAGTTTTTCAAGAGATTTGAGGACTCGTTTGCATTCTTGGAATATGTGTCCACTGAATGATTTGGAGTCGACGACGACGACGAAGAAGAAGAACTAAACAAATCTTCGGAGTGATAATTACTCTGATAACTATTTTGATAACTGTTCTCTGCGTTCGGATCCATATATTGTGATCTCTGATTAAAAAGAGATGACATTTCACTCCACCCTTTTTTCCCTAAATCTGCAAACTTTAGGCAAAAAAAAACTTTTGAGAAAAAGTCAATCGAGAAAAAGACAAACAAACCTTTGAACCCAAGACAAGAACCTGTGACTGAATATCATTAACTAATGTCCCGTCTTTGACCTGATTTACAACCGAAACAAAATCATTCAAAAATAAAAACCAAAATAAACTTAAATTTCTTTTTTGGGGGATATTTGGGAAATACCTTATCATTGACAGAACCCGATATTTCTGTAGCTTTTTGTGAGGCAACTGAACCTATTTTAAGTGCCTATTGTTTGACAAGACGTGCAAAAAACGCAAATCAAACAAAATAATAACGAAATTAAAATAAATTCATACGTTTTTCACAAAAATAAAAGCCTAGACTTACACTTTCGGAGGCCTTTGACGCTAAACGGGTGGCATTCGATGCGATTGAAGACCAGCCCTACAAATGAACAAAACCCTAAATAACTTTAAAATTATATAATTAATTACTGTAGACAATGAGGACCAGGCGTTGTCTAAACCATAATCAGATTGACTTCGAGGAGGATTTGCATTATATCCAAAGCCAGTATAGCGCCCCCCCTGAGACGGAGCGACATCACTGAAAATAATATTTGCTTAACATTTAATACAAAATTTGATTTAAGTAAAAGTAATACTCCGGTCGCGACATATTCTCTGACTGTTTTCGAGAGAAAAACTCCTCCTTTTGACGATTGATTTGTTGGGTGTCATAACTGAATATAAAATCAATTTTAATTTTTTGACAAATTATTAAAAAGTGGATAAACCTCTGATAGCTATTAGCGGTCCACTCATTTTCTTCCCACTCAGTATTTTTGGGCCTCGAATTAGATATGGTTTGACTCGAATTAAGGTTTGAATTCGAAGTATTTTTAGGAATTATTCGCGAAGTATAGTCTTTAGCCGATGACGTCTCGACTGACCACCGCTTTCCCTGAGCTTCAGTTGATATCTGCAGACAATTAATTAGAAAATGATATTTAGGTTAAGACAAATACTTTGTCCCTATAAAGTGCGGCCGCTTTTGTATTATATTTTTCAGTTAATGGTAGAGACGGATCCCAATCTGACTGACTCTCTAAGAATTCTTTGGCCCTTTTATTGCCCCCGACTTTCATTTTCTGGAGTTCAAAGTCTTTCCATTTATCCATTGTTACCGAACGAACAAAACTGTGTCAACAAATTGTTGTCAAAACAATAAATCAAAAGTATGTCATTAGACCTGAGATGAACGCCAAGTCCTCTGTGTTTTCCGGAACAGTCCAAACAAATCCAAATACCGTACGAAACACTCACCCACTGAGGGTTACACGCATTGCACTCAAAACAATACTAATATTCAATTCAATTAAATTAAATATAATTAAATTAAATTCATTAAAACAAATAAAAATACAAAACATATGACAATTAATTCATACGTTATTGTCTTCTTTTGGTCGTAACTCTTGGAGTAATCTTCTGGTTCTGGGACTGGCCATTTCGTTAATTACTAGTTAATCTCTTATATAAGAAACGGAATCAATTAATAATTAGGAAAATTAGTAAATTAGAAATAATGGTGTGTTTATGTGGCAGTTTGTGGTACTTCTCTCACAAACCATTGCATACAAAACTCAATCAGTCATTACGTCATTATAAGAGCCAACACTAAAGCCATTCATAAATGGGTTTTGACGTCAAACGTGTATTTGTTTTATACCAATTGTTTTGCAAATAAGTGTCTTTTGGGGCGAAACTAAATATTTATTCTCAATTTACTAATTATTAATAGATTAGGAACCGATTATTTCCGACACCAAACAAGACATCAATTTTATAAGTTTTGCATATTTTTTCATATTTTGTTTAAATATATATTCATTTATAGTTAATTGAAGTTTAAAAAAGGGATCGAAATCTGTTAAAAAGATTTAACACAAAAACAGATGTTTTCCAAACCATAACTTTTGTTTCATTTTATAAAAAAAAAAAAATTTATTTATTGGTTTATAAGTTATGTAATAATTTAATGATGTATTACTCGAGTAATGGACAGCCATTAGTTTACTTGAGTAGAGTCGAGACATTCAGTTCAGCCCATCGTTTGAATAACAAATCATTGGACGGACCGACAAATAGTAAATTGTATGGAAAATGTAATTCAATTCACGGACACAACTATAAAGTAAAGGTCACTATTAAGGGTCCCATCGATGCCATTAATGGAATGGCTTTAGATATTTCTATTCTGAAGACAATAATAGCTGAAACTGTGACCAACACTTTGGATCATAAGTTTATAGATGAAGACGTGGATTACTTTCGCGATAATAATATCGTGAGTACCGCTGAAAACATTGCTGTTTATATCTGGAAAATAATCGGAGAAAAACTTCCGAAAAGCATTTGTTTGGATTCAATTAAATTATATGAAACCGACAAAAATATTGTTGTTTTTCGCGGACAATATGTCTAAACTTAAAACTCTTTGTTATTTTGTAACAATTATGGTAACTCAAAAAATGTTCTAGGTGGTGGCTAATATCAGTATTTTTAAATTTGTTTTAATTAAGTAATTTTTGAAGTATTTTTAGTCATTATTTTAATATTAAATCGATTCAATGATTAAAATTATTGTAATAATTGAATCAAATAAGTGACAAATTTTTCCTAATTTTTATGATTTTTTATTCGACTAATTATTGCTATATTTTGTTATCAATAAAGGAATGTGTGTTTAAAACTATAAAAACAATTAATTATTTATTTATAAATTTCTTTAAAATAATTCGTTATTTTATTTTATTTCTAAACTTAAATTTTACTCTAAATTTATGTTTAAAATTCAAATATTTGTAAAATTTGTGACAAAAACAATGGACACCATTTTTAATTGATTCGGTGATGAAATCATCTTGATAGATTTTATAAAAAGATATTTTAGTTCAAAATGTAAATTAATTTTTAAAATTTTTAATAAATTCCAGAGATATTTATAAATTGCAAGAAATATTGCAAGAAATTTGTGCTTGATAATTTTTTTTCTAAATTACTTAATAATTAATTAAATTATTGAAAGGTTCTGGGTTATGTTTTAAGATATTTGGTATATTAGGTCTTAAGAAATTGCTTTACCTTGGTTAACCAAACCAATGGTTTACACTAGGGAATTGATGCATAAACTTGTATAAACTTCTTTTTCAGACAGTTTTCAATCAAATTTCATTTCATATCAATTAATTTTAATAATTAAAGTTCAGTACTTAATTTTAGCATGTTCAAACTTTGTTAGTAATTATTTCAAAAATGAACTTTCTTTAAATCAATTATTGCCAATATTAGTATCAAGATGATTTCTCACCACTGATTCCATTAATTATTTAGTGTAAAATTTAATTAATAATAGATTTTCTGATGAAATGAACCGAAGATTTATTTTATTCCGAATTAAACTTCATTTTTGTTGGCTTTGAATTTCATCTGAAAATTAATTTGAGGTTAATTTAAAATTGTTCTTGTTCTTTTAAAAATAGAGGTAAATTATTTATTTATAAATTAAAAAAATATGAATAAATGTTTATATTTAATGAAATATTTTCAAAAATTTACATAAAAAATGAAAACCCGTATTATATTAAATGATTACATAAGACTACAAACAAGACTACCGTTTTTATGAGTGCTGTCCATTTGATTAACCCTTTGTTTCATGGCTTCTATAAAAACATTTCTATTGAAAGCGCCCGCATTCAGACGATTCACATAATCTTTTCCAGGTTTTAGTAAAACATCGAAGAGAGCGAAAACTGGTTTATGGTCTGAAGATTTCATTTGTGGCACCCAATCGTATACAACACATATTATTTGTGAGTCCTTTTTCGAGCGGTAAAGAATCCTATCGGTAAAGGAAGGCACGCGTTGACTACTCAGGTCGTAATCGTCTGATCCATACTTGAACTTATAAGTTGGGGCAAACTTTGGAGAAGTCGATTCATGAAATCCTTTAAAAGCCATTCCTTTTTTCATGATATTTGTTAACTGATCCGTATCTCTAAAATTCCTGAGTGAGACGTTCAGCACATTTTGTGGTCGATTTATAATATTCATAATATCTTCTCTGGAAATGTCTAAACGAAAGTTAAGGTCTCCGAACCAAAAAACACAGTCAAACCTCGCGGTCACGTCTTTACTCTCATAGCGAACATTCAAAGGATACAAATTTTTGGGTAAATTTAAAGAACTGCAGATCTTTTCGTATTCTTCTATTCTATTCTTTGATTTGTTTTGATGAGCCGTCAAATGACTATTAATGAAGAGAAATGATGTGCCGAAGAGTGCAAAAGAGATGCCGAGCGCTCCTTTCGTTTTGATAGTATTGGTAACTGTGGGACGAATGTTAAACATCGCCTCTTCCGGTAGAGTACAAAACCAGATGAGATCTCGTCTTAAAAATATTGATAAATGGAGAACTCCTACCGTTGAGGAGTGAAACAATACGTGATTCACACCTATTGTCGATTGCATTTGAATTTGCATCCGATTTATGTCTTGTGACGGACCCTCTTGTATACCGATTGCATATAAGTCGGGTACAAATGATATCGATTCTGGCAAAAGAAGATCATTCAAATCTTGTGGACCACTTCTTGAACTCATATTCCACGAAACAACAAAAACTCTTTTGAATAAATTTTTTAATAATTAATCATAATTTTAATGAATATTTTATTAATTAATTAAAAAATATTAATTAAAATTAGAATTTACCTCATCTTTGAATTTGGAAAATATCGTAACAATTCTTTTCTACCAAATAATGAATCCTTTAATTAATTAAATAAAAGTTAATATTTATATAATTTAACTACAAATTGAAAAATACATTTGTGCCGACACTTCCCACCAAAAAAGTCTTAGTCCTGGCATCGCTCACAGAAATTGGCGACAAAACACTACTATTGGAAGTGGAGGTCACCAAAGATGAGGAAGACGTGGAATAACCGCTATTAGCGCTGTTTTGGTCCGATGTTATATCACTTGTGGTGTCCCGAACAGAGTCCACAGAATTTAAACTTAAATTACTTTTGTTTAATATTTTTTTATTACTTTTATTACTCATTAGTAATCATTACTTTATTTAATGAATTTTATTGATAATTACTTTAATAAAAGTATCTCTTTTTTAAACTCATTTTTCTTATAAAAATATACATTTTATCAAATAATACAATAATTAATAAATTATTTCTGATTTTTAACATATGATTATAACTGAATTTTTATATAAAAATGTCTTAATTTTGGAGAATATATGAAACAAATATATATTTTTTACTTTTAATTTATGAAAACAATTGTCTGAATAACATTGACTTCTCTATAAACTTATCGATTGAATTCTTGTTTTCAATTCTTCCTAAGCGACCAACAAATTACAAATTATAGTAGAGATCACTTTGAAAATTCTGTGCGATTTTGTATACAAACATTTCTAATTATTTATAATACAAAATAGAGGTCTGATTTACTTTTGATGTCAATTATTCTAATTATTAGACTCTAATTAGAGTAAACTCACAGTAAAACTAATACTTAACTCAAATTTTCTATAAATTTTAATCAGGAATAACAGTTAGACAAAAGTTTATGCACAACAATATAAAAGGAACATGTTGACAATTTCTATAAATAATGATTAATAAAACTTTTCCCTCTTTCCTAAATACTTATAAATTTACCTAGATTAAGTTTGGGAAACCAGACAGGTCTGAATCTTTTTTTTTACAGGCAAACTTAATTATTAATACTACGGAATAAAGATATGTGACTCGTTTTTAATATAATTATCATCAAATCATTCATATATTCTCTATGAGTGGTATAAGTTCTTTTGGCGACACTAAACTTAACACATGTTTTCTATTTAGAGGTGGAATCAGAACACATATACACGCATTTTGTAGAACTAGTAATTAAGTCTATATAAAAGGTTTAGGACTTTTAGCCTGCCCAAACTTAGCCTAGAATAATTCTAGGCCATCCAAGATCTTTGAAAAATAGACCATTAAATAATTATTTGAAAATAAAATATTTCACCTTTAATGTATGTTGTACCATGGTTAAAACTCTAAATGCAACATAAAAAATGCAATAACTAATAGCTATCAATAATTTTTGTTATAAAATCAATGAATTATCAAAACTTATTTTTGGATATAATTTATAAACAAATGTTTGTCATTGAAAGAGTCTTTTCACACTATTCATAAATATCTGTTTCAAATATATCATGCTTATTTCTTATTAATCTAATTTCTTAATTAATTATTATTGGAAAACCAAAAGTTTAAGTATTGTCTTCCTAACGCACTCTTTAAATTTACTAATATATAAGGAAAAGGGCATAACTCAATCCAAAATACTTTGGTATAGAATTAGGTTAAGTTATGTTAGTTTAGCTTAGGTTAAGTTAAGATGAGCTTAAGTATAATAAACATATTTTCTAACTTTTGATTCTTATGGCAAACCAGATCCCTACCATTGTGTTCCTCTACTCATAAGCTTTCCATTAGTATGAAACAGACCCGGAAGAAGTGCCCCAAATAATAAAGTTAAGCCGTGAAGTTCGATAAAAATGTTGTAATCTCCTCATATACTTAATGTACATAAAACCATTCATATCAATGAATATTTGATAATTTTTTATTAGTATCAATGTTTTAAAAGAGGCCATGCTTAAAATTAAATGAAATTTATCTAAAATTTAATGTTTTTCTTTGTTCACATTTAGGGAAACGATTTTTATTAAATTATTACATTGTTTACATTGTATTAAGTTGACTAAACTCATACTTTATAATAACGGTTATCCACTGTATTATTACTTTCAAGTCTTACAGAATTTGTTGAGTCTTTTCATATAAATAATGTCAAATGAAAACACTGTAATTGAAACCCCATTTTAGTGTCACAAAAGAGAGAGTGTATGAGAGTGTATGAGAGTGTATGAGTGTCTGTAGAATATAAAGACATAAGTGATGTTTGAACGGGTTTTGTCATCAAAATTACAAATCTAGTGGTTTATACAGAGAGTAATATTGAGAGTCAAAGGGATGTGTATTTCTTATGCTATTCTTGTGGTCTTATGATTGAGTAGTGATCAGCGCTTCAATGATATGATTGTGATCTCATTCAATGAAATTAACGCTTTAATAGCCTAAGAGTTGACTCATTGCATATCCTGTGCTTACAATTAGTGTTGAAATTAATACCAAAAGTAGACAACAAAGCATTTACTCAATTAATTAATTAATTAAAATTTGAAACATTTCTCAACGTTTGGTCCAAAAGTGACGAACGAATGGCTAAAAAGACTTACGATTTGTTGTTTAAACTTTTACTAATCGGAGACTCCGGAGTCGGAAAGACTTGTATTCTCTTCAGATTCTCTGACGATGCCTTCAATACCACTTTTATCTCAACTATTGGTCAGACATTTATTTCCTTAATTTTCAAATCACTTTTCATTTCAATTAATTTATATTTTGTTTGAAAAGGTATTGATTTTAAAATTAAAACAATTGAATTGAGAGGAAAACGGATTAAACTTCAGATATGGTTTGTATTGAATTCTATATTTAATATAATACTAATTATTTGTATTTAATTGAATCAAATAATAATTAGGGACACCGCAGGACAGGAGAGGTATTCAAAACATATACTAATAAATGGCTTTAATTAAGTTAATAATACTTTGATTTTTGTTGAAAGGTTTCACACAATAACAACTAGTTATTACCGAGGTGCAATGGGTATTATGCTCGTCTACGATATAACAAATCCCAAGAGTTTCGACAATATCGCCAAATGGCTCAGAAATATCGATGAAGTAATGATTTAATAGTTTTGTATGAAATTAAATATTTGTTTGATGTAAAGCACGCCAACGAAGACGTGGAGAAAATGATTTTAGGGAACAAATGCGATATGGATGACAAACGTATGATTAGTAGGGATAGGGGAGAGACTATTGCCAGAGAACACGGCATTAGATTCCTTGAGACAAGTGCTAAGGCTAATATCAATATCGATAGGGCTTTCCTTGAATTAGCGGAAGCCATACTCAATAAGGTTTGTATTAGAGATGACGTCCTATTTATTAATAGTATTCCTATTTTGTTTGAATAGCAAACCGCGGGTCAAAACCCATCAGAAACTGCGGACAGAGTGAACGTCTCCCGACAGGACCCTAAAAGTGGTACCAAATGTTGTAATTTATAAATAGTTTTGCACTTAAACTAAGTTTTGTTTTAAAACTGTTTGTAACTCAAATACAGACAACACTTAGATTTCATTTTTTAATTGATTGCGAACTAAACACAAACCCATTCGTTATCTCTTTTTAAGAGGAGTTTGAATCTGATTTATATCACAATTTAGATGTAATATATTAATAACTTATAAGTTATGTACAAATCTTACATAAATGCGACGATTTTTTAACCGCTATTTTATTTCAAATTCAATATTTATTTCAATCGTTAAACTCTTTGAGCGTTGGTTTGAAAATTCAAACTCAAGTTATGATCAAATCATATGAAAGGCTATAATTTTTACGAAAGAAAGAGTTTCACTGTTTATATACGAATTGTCAATCAATATATTAGTCTATAATTCGTTTATCTATTATTTATATTAATCCGAAAAATAAGTAAATGAGTTAAAAGTAAATCATTTTTACATTTAAAATGTCTTTTAATGAGCTTTTTATATATAACGCAATGGTTTTTAAAAATTTGATGACTTAATGAATGAAAGACAGAGAAAATCAATTTCTGTTTAAACTATCAGTTAATCCAAAGTTTTCGAGTTTTTATAAAATAATTTTTTTTATCGTCGAATATAACAAAAATTATTTTAATTTTTAGTAAAATTATTTAAATATATATTAATTTAAATAAATGAATGAAAATAAATAAATGGACTAATTATTGATCGTTTGTTACGATTTGTCCAAACTTTTGGATAACTTAAATACTGAAGTGTCCGAAATAGAGGGCTGTTTGCTATACAAAAATATAGATCCGATGACTAACGTCGCGCCAAAAATGAATTGAAAGGTTAACTCAAAGTTAAAAATATAAACCGAAACAATACACGAGACTATTATTGAAAGAGAAGTGGCGAACCCTTTCAATATATTGTCCGCATATTTGACAACAACAGCGACCAGAAGCCCTCCCTGTGCCTGAAGTAAGACAACAATCCATGTCAGAAGTGTATACCCATAGAAAAAGCCTTTTTCTTCGACCATTTGTGAATCGGTGACAAACACTTGAATCAAACCAAAAGGAATAGCGATTGCACTCAATTGAATGTTTCGAATCCAAAGCGAAACTTCAGAACTGCTTTTAAGGATTTTCTCGAAATAAACTCCGGCGAAACCCGAGAGCGCACACGCCGTCAGAATAGCGAAGAAACCAATCAATGGGTTTTGTTCCTGGGATTCAGAAGTGGACGGTTTGTTGATTTGAACCAATTGGACTAAAGCCACGCCAACAAAGAGGACAACTAATGCCAACCACTGGAAAGAATACAAACGTCTCTTCAGAACAATTACAGAAAATATGGCTGTCGTTAGGATTTTGAGCTGATATGTCACTTGAGTTGTGGCGGCGTCCAAATGTGTGGCCCCTAAATATATTAAATTGTTTTGTATGTAATACACTATTGAAGGCACCGCCACTTTCATGGTATCCGTCGGTTGATTTATTATATTTCGTTTGAGAGAAAGCATTAATTGTTTCATATTTCCTATGATTTAATACAATTTCAAATCATTTTTTCCCAACAATTAATGAATACAAACCTTCATCGATGAAAACCATTACCAGACACGACACCAATTTTATAATCTCAGCCATAATGACAGCCGTCGAAGATATGAAGAGTTCATTTTGAGTTCGGGCGCCTCTCATCGTAAGAGTGAGGGCAGCGTTTTGTACCGTTAATGTCAAAAGTGATGCATATTTTAACGTCTCTTTTGTTCCATTTCTCAACTGATCCAAAGCCGAAGTCTTTTTCACATTCGATGTTTGCATTGAATACTTGTCGTCGACATCGATAGTAATGAGTTTCTCATAGTTTACATTTGATTTGTCGTTTAAACTCATTTTATTTTAAATGATTTCATAAAAATAATTGAAATGACGTGTAATTTAAGAGTGGATCCAATCTTCACAACTAATCACTCGATTAATGCTTCACTTTTTGAAATATGAGTTAATGGTAAACATTATCTAATTATTGACTATTGATTTATGGCACTAAACTTATAAATAAAACGTTTTAATTAACTTTTATTATATAATAAAGTGATGTTTAAATGAATTTTATTTATTCTAAAGAGTTATGGAAACCATAGGAACCAAAAGTGACGCCGACTTTGAAATGTGTTTGAAATGACTTTTTCTCTGTATTTCTGATGCTTTCAATAGTTTTTCCCTTTAAAGTGCTTTAAACTTAAATCGCAAACACTTTCGTGTCATTGAATTATTGTTTATATTTTTATTTTATTGTATTTTAAGGATTTTGAATAAATTGTAAAATGAGTGCAACTAATTCTTTGAATGATTTAATTTATTTGTTTTGTTCATTACTTACAACTATTTTATGTTTAGTTCTTAAAATTCCTCAATTGATTGCATTATTCCGAAGTAAATCGAGTCGTGGACTAAGTCTTCAAAGTCTTATTCTTGAGTTATGGGCGTAAGTCATAAGAGTTTTATCTGAAAACCATATAATTAACAAAAATAATGTCAATAATAGATACTTAACGATGTTATCCTACTCTTACGCAAATGCTTATCCCCTTTCCATGTATTCTGAATACCCAATTCTAGGTGCTCAAGGTATTATACTAGAAAGTTTATATTCACTTAATTATGGTTTCTATTTATTGGTCTTAAAAATTATTTTAAAACTTTGGTCCCATTTTTACAAAAAACAGTTTAAATGCATTTATTTTCAGATATTGTATTAATTTCGATGGTTTTGTATTACAAGAACTCACTTAACCTGAAGTGGATTTCAACGATTCTTATGTAAACAATTCTTTTTGTAATTAATCTGAATTTCAAACGAATTATTATTTTACAGAATTTGTTTAATTCATTTATCGATAGCCATTCATTTGATTCCGATTTCAATTTCCATTATATTTATTGTAAGTCTATATTATATTTAATTGAGTCTCAAATCTGTGGAACAAACAATAATTTCCTGAAAAAACGTTTTTTTCTATCATTTAATTATTTCCTTTTTATAAGCAATTGGGAAATCCTATCGGTTGGTATAGTAAAGGCTTACAGTTATGGACAATAGTTAAGAATAAAGACGCCGGACAAGTTAGTAGTTTAACCTGGACTTTAAATGCCTGTTCCTGTGCTGGTATGTGCTTTACATTAATTGATTTTAATAAAATCTTTGACTGAATGATTGACAGCTCGTTTGACAACTTTATGGCTATCGATTATGGATAAGATAGTTGTGACCACTTTAGTCGTCTCATTCTTTCTAAACAGTGGGGTCTCCATTGCGGCTCATATTTATCGACCGAAGACTAAAAAGGAATAATCTTTAGATTTTACTTTTGTTTTACATTAAATACACACAAAAATGAGAATAATATTCAATAATAATATATTAAACTTTTTAAGTTTTAAATTGATTTCGACAAATATATAATAGAAACTAATTTAGGGTCGAATCAGATCGTCATCACTCTCTTCGAGATCGCTTTCATCCAATAGTCCGTCAGTGACCGAACGCGAGGGTCTTATAATCACATAAAGAGTTGAAAGGGCAGAAACCTATAAACGTATATTAATGTTAGAAATAATTGAACCATAAATTTAAGTGAAAGTGAGGGCTAACCAGAATGAAGGCCCACATCGACCAGTAATAGATAGCACCGAAAAACCAGGCCTTAAAAAAGAAACGAACCAACAAATAACTGATTCGAGTCATTGTGCACTCAGCTGTCAATTAAATGCTTTAAGTTTACATTTCTCCAAGTTATGACTTACCCGGAGTCTTTTCTGAGGTACATATCTGAACACTGCTCGCATTAAGTGTTCCGTTGAAATAGTGTTGACTTCCATACGTTACGTATTGCGGGGAAACGCAATAAAACAATATATTGATTCCCAGCATAACAAGCATTAGTGTCGCGAATAGCAAAAGCAATGCCTGAGGACTAGTCTTCTTCTCTCGAATCTTATAGAGCTATCATTTATGTCTTTAATAATAATTAAACTCTCGTTAAAGAAAATACCCGAATAACGAAGAACCAAATGCCCAAATTCTTGAGACCAGACATTGTGGCCCATATGAAAAAGAAGGCCATCGCAACCACCAAAATATAGTCCAAAGGGAAGGCCCGCTGGAATGTCAGTAGAATCCAATCGATCGGATTTGGGATATAACGTTTGGGTAACGCATATCCCGCTTTCATTCCCAATGAATGCATCGCTTTATCGATACTTTAAATATATTTAAATATAAATCCATAGAAATAATAATAGAAATAATAATAGAAATAAAAAAATATTAAAATTAAATACTTTGTTATCAAAAGCGAAACCCAAATAATGAGAGAAAGAATTGCAACGAATAAACCGAAACCGATTTGAAGCGGACGCATAAGACTACGAAGTTTATAGAAAAGGGAACCCCTGTATGTCAACAAATATTGCTCTTCACGAGTGATGTTTCGTTCCTGTTCTTCAAGTTTAGCCAATTGTCTTTTCTCGCGAGCAGTCAATCGATTGCCGATACGTTCCTTATCTTTAAGAGCATTGATTTTTGTCTGATTAGTCAAATGTGAGTCTTGGATCCGTTCGATCTCTCGTCGCGCACTTTTTGTTCCTCTTATAAGTCCTATTGGAAACGATGACATTCCAAAACCGGTGAATATCACTAATTGAATGACACCAATTGATGACAGAATACTTAAGACCATTGAAAGAGCGTCTTCGCCCTTATTTTGCTTCATATCTTCCCAAATAAACTTTAATTCGTCGATCCATTGGGTATTATTGGTTTGATTTTGGGGTTTCTCTCGAAGAGGTATAAACGCTCTGAAAATGTAAATTATATAACAATTGACTGCTTTTCAATTAATACCCAATCAGTAGAAGAATGACTGCAGTGAAGAGAAACGCCAAACAATACTTAAAAGCGGTACACAATCTCTGGTTTTCAAAGAAAAATAAGTTAATTATAATTTAGTTATAATTAAGAATTAAAGTATTACTCCTTCAGAAGTGAATCCGTCCTCATTCTTCTCTTCATAATAGAAATACATAAATGGAATCAAAATAAATATACAAAAGAATATCAACGAATAGAGCGCTAAAAATGAAACAAAATATTAATCATTTCAATTAAAAATGACATTAATTTTACTATAATAAGAGTAGAGAACTATTTCCTCGATTTGATTCCTTTGGGTTGAGTTTTGTGACCATTCCTTAAACATATTTTAATTGTAATTAACATATCATTCATTTAAACAAAATATAATTACTTTAAACTCTCCGTCGGATGTCTTCATATACGACACAATGAATATATCAATTGGTAAGAGTGCACACGTCAATAGTGAAATGAACAAGGATATTACTGAGGTCACAAAAGAACTCCTATCAGACTCATATGGATTCCGATAACGTCTTACGTAAAGAAATGAGAAAATTAAGATCACCTGAAATACAATTATTTATATTAACTCTTTTTGTTTACATATTTAAGAGATTAATACCAGAAGTGATGCCAGAAATGGTAATATTATAGAAACGGTTCCGTTTAATGGTATCATTACTACAAATGATTACTCGATTCGTTTAATATCAATACAATCGACTGAAAACCATTCAAAACAATTGTTTAATAAATTCAATGAAAAGTATATTAAAAACAATTTCTTAAAACAAGAAAAGCGTCACTTCTTTATAGTTTATTATCAAATCATTTGTCAATTAAACGATAAATAAATTTTAATTCGTTTTATCTTTTATTTTATAAACAAACGATTGACGCCTCGACTCAAACAGTAATAATGTCTTCAAAATATCAATTATTTAAATATATTTTTACATTAAAGGGATTGCATTTCAACTAAAGTTTGACGTAATATGTCTTCACTTATTGATTGTCATATGATATGCAATATCTGTGAAAAACGCGGGAAATAAGTTTTAGCTTTTGTTTAGACAAAACTATTTCTCTTTTATTCTATTCATTCAAATTTGAATTAATTTTAACAAAAAATAATAAATTAAAAGAAAATGCAATTTGAAAACAATCGATCGAATCGAAGTCAACAGAAGAGTGTTTGGACCGACGGCTCAAATGATAGTTTGGCGGCCAATCCGTACGAGTTTTGTATAAACTTTTATTTGGTTCCGCCGTTCGATAAAATATCTCTCGAAGACGGAGAAGATATGGTCACCGAAAGACTCGATCGTTAGTTCGCTTCCAATTCATATCATTTTCTAATTTTTTGTTTTTTTTCCAAAAAGTTTTACAAATTTGTGACGAAATGTTGAAATCATTGGAAAATTCTTCGACTTTTAGACGAAACAAATCGTATTTCGAGACTCTCGACAATAAACTTCAAAACTGTTTCTCAAAATCGGAAAAAAACTTCTATTCGGCGGTAATTTTCGTTTAATTTTTATTTTTATTTTATTTTTTAATTTTCAGTCGAAACAGATCTCTAAATCTAATGAAGTAATTAATGGCCGCAAAAGAGACCAAATCTCTCACTTTTTGTTGAGATTATATTATTGTCGAAATGAAGAACTAAAGAAATGGTTTATTAGTCGTGAGTGCGAACTCTTAAGGGTTCGTCTAATGGATAAAAGTATTTTATGTGAATTACCGAAAGCTCTTAAAAAGTATGGATTCAATTACGAAGAGGTTTCGGATGAAGAGAAGATTCCATTGGATAATGAAATCAATTTTCATTACAAAAGTAAATCCATAATAAATCAAATCGTTTATAAAATGCCGTTCGAAGAGTCAGTTGAAAGCGTCCGAAACAGAAGAGTTTTCCTCAAATCTGGTTTCGCTTATATTTTGGTCGAAGACATGATTCCTGTGATTTGCGCTAAATTTCGTTCACAATTATCTCATTCTTTGACTGTAATTACTTTACTTTCACTTCTTTTTTCTGTTGAAATTTATTTGAAATTTCATTTTAATAGGTTTTACAGAAATGTTTGCCTCAATTAGAAGAGGATCAGAGACTTATTCCACGCTTTCATTCTTTACATTTACATTATATTCAAAATCGGAAGTCTGCCATCAAACCAGAAGATGGAGAAAATGAAAGAATTACTCCACAAATGATTGACACACTTTCTAAGGAGTCGTTCCCTCCCTGTATGAGAAATATTCACGAAATACTACGAAGAGAACACCATTTAAAACATTACGGACGTCTCTATTACGGCCTTTTCCTTAAAAACATTGGTTTAACACTGGATGACGCCCTCAACTTCTTTCGGGAAGAGTTCACTAAAAAGATAGCGCCCGAAAAATTTCAAAAATCATACGCTTATAATATTCGCTATAATTATGGAAAAGAAGGCAAAAGAATTGTGGGAATGGCTTTTGGCTGTCAAAAAATTATTAACGATAATGCTCCAGGTCCTGCTGATACTCATGGCTGTCCTTTTAAACACTTCGATGAAAATAATCTGAAACAAATGCTTCGCAGACATCAAATCAATGAAAATGAGTGCCAAGAAGTAAGTCTTTAAATGAATTCGAATGAAAATCAATTATTCCTTTTTATAGATATTAGAAGTCGTGAATAAAGAGAACGACTGTGTGAAGGCCTGTTCCAAATATTTCCGTTCCAAGCATTCGTGGTTTCCCGAAACAGCTATATATCACCCGAATCAGTACTACTCTCAAAGTAGAAAAGCACTAAAGATGTCATCCTTTCCAACCCCTCCTGAATCGCAGTTAACTAACACTGAGGATGAGTCCACTCTAAACGCAGAGACGACGAGCAATGATTTGATGGAAGTGTCTATATTTGAAACCGAAGATGAATTCGATCGATCGTTGGCTGTCATGGAATTCGAGACTTCTTTAGCCAATGAGTCGGACCTCTCCTTACAAATAGAAAATTGATTATCTCTTTAATTTTATTGCACTTATTTTTTCTTTACTTTCATTTTATCTTTACTTTCAATCATTTATTAATTTATATTTTTATCAATAATTTGAATAAATTTTTAATTAAAATAAAAGTCATTTAATAATGGAATTCAAGTTTTTAAAGACTTTTAGTAAAACCGTTTCAATGTATTCATTTGAATTTAAATCGGGTCGAAGTCCGGGTTCGACATTAAGTTCATAAGTGGGCCGATAATACAAAAAGCACGAGTGATCCGGTATTTCATTATTTAAAGTCTCACTCAAAGCACAGGCCGTTAAAGATGTCCAAAGTCTTGCAGTATTCAACGGTTGGTAACCACCGCCTCCAAGAAGTATAAGCGGTTTATTCATTGAAATTAAGTATTGAATACATTGAGTGAAAGCATTAATCGTTAGATTAAAACCATTCATTGGATCACCAGAAAGTCCATCAGCACCGGACTGACATATTATCACTTGAGAGGTATAACATGACATTATTTTATCCATTACTTTGGAAAACAATTTGACATAAGACTCATCAGTCATCCCATCCCTCAGCGGAACATTAATTGAATGATATTTGCCTTTAGAACCGATTCCAATATCATTGACATCACCCGTTCCCGGAAAGAATCCGATCTCATACTTATGGAACGAAAGGGTTAGAACTTTGTTTGTATGTTCGAAGGCATTTTGTACAGCATCACCATGGTGAAGATCCAAATCCACATATAATATCCTCTCATAATTGTTATCCAAAAGATGTAAAACCGCTAAAACGATATCATTTGTATAACAATAACCGGAGGCCTCGTCTCTATTTGAGTGATGCCATCCTCCGAACCAATTGATAACAATATCGCACTTCTTCTTAACGATTGCATCGGCGGCACATATAGAAGAGCCGGCGATATATTGCATCAGTTTATAGAGTTTAGGTATTGGCGGACAGTCATATCCAATACCAAACTCTTCGCTAATATACTCTTCATTAAAATCGTCTTCGGTTTCAGACATTTCTTCGCTAATCTTTTTAACAAAATTCAAATACTCTTCGGAATGAAAAGAACGCATTTGAGAGTCATTTGCAGCCAATCCTTCAATTAGTTTACATTTATTGAACAAACCGTAGGCTTTGATTAATTCGTGGACCAAAAGTGCCTTTAATTTAACTTTAAATATAAAACAATTAATGGATGAGACCTACCCTTCCCTTAACTTTTGGTAATCGATTGCACTCTAAAAGTAATTGTTTACTAAAGACATAACCGACGGCTCTCTTTTGTGTCATTTGTTTTGTCAACTCATCGGCACAAACCTTATTGACGATAGTGTCCAACACTTTAGTTATCGATTCATCAAACATTTCATTCAATCGATTTTAAATGTCTTTAAATGTCTTTCACTACTTTTTAGGTCTCTTTTAAAGTTTGTGCAGAAAATGAATGAAACGATAAAAACATTTATTTGTAAACAATTTCTCTTTTGTTTAGGTTTTGATTGAATGAAAAACTCATTAATTCTATTCTAAACCTAAAAACTAATTAAAGTTAAAATGAACTTAACTTTTATTTTTATTGCACTTAATTTATATTTAAATTATAACTTAATTACTTAAAGAAAAATAAATAAAAAGCGCTAAATTTGAAAAGTGGATCATGTTGATCATATTGATCATGCTCAAACTTGTATTACCTCTTAATATGATAAGAAACTTATGGTTTACTAAATTGAAAAACAGGAAAGTTTTTGTCTGATTATAACACTTTTAGACTACATTTACTAAATTATTCGTAAATTTGTTTTGAAATTTGGTTTATTCCTAAAACTTATTTACATTTTTGTTCGTAAATGTAGTCATATTTGAATTTGTCCTCAAAATTGTTTTCATAATCATTAAACATAAACCCAACTAATTGTGACTTAAGAGAGATTTATAGAAATATCTTTTTCTTTAATAAATTTCAAAAATTATTTTAATTTTAGATTTTTTTTATTTCTTTTAATCGAAAATAATATTTATTAATAAAATAAAAAACAATTTTATTTTAAAATCATAATAAATATAAAGTTATATTTATTATGATTTTAAAATAAAATTAAATAAAATATTAAGAGAAGTGAAGTTGAGTGAAGTATTTCCTTATGAATCCAAAGTTTTAGAAACCGAACCGAACCAGAAAAAAGTGAATCGGTTTCGGTTTATTTCGGATTTAACCAAAATGGGTTAACCGACTCTAGTTTGGAGGATATTTATTACTTCTTTATATATAATAACGGAAAGAAAATTTTTAAATAAATAAAATGAGAATAAATTTTATATTAGTTGAGGTCATTCCTATCCTTTTCCAAAACAAATTGAGTTTAATTAAGTGCATAAAACTATAAAACATTGAATAAATGACTTTTATATTGTAGGTCAGAGTCAATATTCAAAAGATAAGTTGTCACTCATTCCGTAGACTTTGAATCAGTACTGAACTTTGCTTTCCTAATGTTTTGATATTGAGCATTGCCTCTATCATTGCCTCTATCATTGCCTTGCTCATTTTGAGGACTTCCATAGTTCTACGATTATAGTTATGAGAATATCTGTTTATAACTCGCAATCAATTATTTATATTTTTGTAAATATTCAAAGTCTAACACAAATTGCATTTATTTTCTAATAGTAATAAACTTATTGTATAATAAGCAGTCATTTGATTGTAATAAGTTATTACCGTTATTACCGTTCTTTCATCTTCTTATTACTTAGTTATATGATATAACAGACCTGTAGCTAACCTTTAGATTTAAAAGGGGTTTTCCAAAATTTATCATTTTTTTTCCTTAAGATTTAGCAGATGTTAGCGGGGATATATTATATAGCATGTGTGTGTGTGTGTTACTCATTTGTCACTCAAGGAAGTATTTAAAGTATTTTAATATTTTTTTTAAATAGATTTCTAAACTTTTATTATTTAAAATAGAAACTAATAAAACACAAATTAGCAATATTAGCAAGCTCAATCAAATCTATATCATAAACTTCATGAATCCAAATTAATTTTCAAGTAATTAATATAAAATGCCCTCAATACTTGTTGGGTGAGAGAGAGAGAGAGA
>JAQFZM010001166.1:0-20439 GCA_034695785.1 Galumna obvia | reverse complement strand
TTTTTTAATAAACTAGATCATGTTATTTAAGTATATAAGATAGAAGGTACTTTTTTTAGGTACTATTTTCCGTTTGGAAGTTATAAGAATTATTAATTAAATTCATAATTCATTTATTTATTAAATTAATATAATTATTAAAGAAAACATATTTTAATTAATTATGAAATGGTTTTTGTGTGAAACTATAGTGACAAAGATGTATAAACTATTAACTAATGACTATTAGCAAGCTACATTTGATACATTTGCTACCTTTGCTTCTTATGTTATATTTAGTAAAATGTGTTAATTAAATCGCAGAATAATTTTGGGAAAACAAATCAACAAATCTTTGAAAAATAAAAATGAATCAAAACTAAGTTAAATATCCTGTTTATAATAAAGTGTTTGAATGCATTGATTTGTTGCTTCTTTTCTGTTCCTCAAAATGAAATTCAAGGCACTTATCGTTAGATCAAATCAACAAAAGTTTTGATATAAAGGAATAATTTAAGTCTTAAATTCTATGATTTAACCAATAATAACAACTTCTGATCGGTATTTATTCTGATTCGTGTTTATAAGGAAACCCTTAATTGAATAGTTAAGACAATTAAGGAAATCGCTTAATAGGTGAGAGTGGGGCCACTTATGACGATTAAACGCAATTTAAAGAGATTTGATATGAAATAAGTTTTTTAATCTAATTTTGGACATAAGTTTTCCTTTGAATTGTTTAACATTTGTTTACTTAGTGTTTGATTGTCTCAAATGAATAGATATTCTTCTGAACAAAAGTTCCAATTCTTAAGCTTTTGATGATAAGTGGAAACGCTTCTACTTTTGATAATTGACTTCAATTATCACTTATTGTTAAACAAGTTTTATCTCATGTTTTCTAACATTCCTTTAAATCTTTTCAATTGTTTTTCTAATCAATGCTAACACCAAAGGATTGAAAAAATGGTTCAATCATTCAATTAAAGGTTAATTTGTAAAATGAAATGATTTTATTAAATAATTATCAGTGAAATACAAAAGAAAAAATTATTAATCAATTATTTCTTCTTTTATTATAACATAAATTATCGTTTGCTTTGAATTGATTTCAGTCTAATTTTGAAATATTTTTAACCATTTATATATCGCTCAGAATTACATTTTTGAACCTAAAAATCATTTGATATCACAAAATGATTTCATTAAAACATTAGAGATATTTAAATAATTAAATAATTGATTTGTTGATATGATTGACCATGATCACAGGTCTCTGTATATGGTTTTAGTAAATCAAATGGAATTCAAGACTTTTAATAATAGGGATCAACATTTAATAGGGATTACATTTTATCCAATAATAATAATTATAATAATAATAGTATTAATTCTCATATTTCTTCTCTTAAACGAAATCAAATAAAAGTGAGACATCGATACAAAAAAAATTAACTAAAATTATGTTAGTTTAACAAATTTCCAGTATTTCAACATTTGATTCAAGTTTTCAAAAGAAAATAATGAAAAATATATCGAAAAAGATGTTAAAACTAGAGTTTAAGAGATTCTTTAAATATTTGTTTGAATCAATATTTTATAAATATTTGATGACTAGAAAATCGATAAAATTTTTTGACTTCTTTTCTAGAAATGATTGCTTTTAATAATTAGACAAAAATTAATTAATGTTAACATTAATGGCAATCGATATATATATATAAGATTGAGATTTAACTTGTTTTACACCTTCTCTTAAAATTGAAAGAAAATTTAATACATTAGCTCTTTTTGAGAAGAAATTGGGATCTGTTAATGATCTTGTTCAATTAATAATTATAAACAAAAATTATAAATAGTTTTTTAAAAATGAATGTATTTTTTAATGAAAGAAAAAGATTTAAATATTAAAAGTCATTAATAGTGAAAGAATTAAAGGAAATAATTGAATAAATGTTTGATCTCTTTTGATGATATGATCCTTATTTTATTGATATTTGTCTTTAAATACAATAATTATTCTAACATTTAATTAGAAATACGAATTGAATGATACGTTTGTGTGATATGACGTATGACTAGTGGTGTTGTTATTATATAATCTGAAATACTAACCGATGCCAACACTTCAAGATTTATAAATAATTTGTTTTTATATAACTATAGCTTTTGATATGTGCTTCTTCTCAATATAAAAAAGATTAATCAATAAAAAGGAATGTATGACTAAATTGGAGTCCAAATAAATATAACTACAAATTTTCAAAAGCAATAAAAGAATATATAAATGACATAAAATTAAGACTATTTTTGTGTTGAAATTTTTCGTTACAAACTTTGGTTTACTAGCCGTCAGAGCCGTCACAACGCAATCGTCTCTAAAATTAAATAACATTTTTGTGCAGTTCTTATGAAATATAATATTCTGTGGCTTCAGTTCTGTGGATATTATCTATTAGTGAGAGTTAGTTAGGCTTTACTTTAGAAATAAATGATTGATTGAATTCATATAACATTTCTTACATAATATTCAATACGTGTTATACAATATATTTAACATAATATTAATGCATAGATTTTATAAAATATTTTATTATTTTGTATTTTTGCCTAAAATGTTGTCAGAAGTTTAAAGAGAAGGCATTTTTGTTCGCTTAAAAAGAAATGTAATAATAATAATAATGAATGACTTAATGGGATATTCTTTATATTACAGAATAATTATCAGTTGAAGAAGAAATATGAGAAAAAAAGTGCACTAAATATAATGTATATATATTTATATTTATGTATAATAATAATAATACTAATAATAATAATCATTAATATTTTAGGAAATTATTGAATAAGACATTAATAATGTTTATAAGAATTAATATATTAATAATGTATTTAAGGCGGAATAAACCACTTAATGGGTCCATTAGATTGAATCGGAATCATATCCAATGAAATGAGTGACGACTAGTGTCCACTCATCGAAGAAAAAATCAATTAATTAATTTGAAATTGACTTAAAAAATAAACATTTTATCTGAAAAATTCAAATAAATTCGACTTATATTCTCTTTTATAAACACCGGACGACTAGTAATACTGTGTTTGGAATGGGATTTGACTTAATTTCCTAATAATTTACTCTTAGATACTGAATGTCTAAAAGTTTTGATACACTAATCATTTCAATCAACAAATTTATATCGAAAACAGTTATAACTTTTCAAATGTCTTATAAATGATGCGAACAATCATTTCATACGAGTTGTCAATTGAATAGAAGGCACGACAGAAGACCGACTTCTCTTTCAACCAAATTTCTTGATTACTGTTGTCTTCATTTCACTTAATATTTGGTTTTTGTTGACTTCAAAGCAATTTTTCTAATATTTTGACCGCAAATAATAAAAACATTTAATATTAGACTATAATTAATATAACCGATGAATAATTAATTATCTTCTTTTCATATAAGCGAAGAGTGAAGTGAAGTGAAGTGAATTGAAGAGCAGCCAAATTCAAACAACTGTTCGGACGGTTTATTCGATGCCATCTTCTAAATTATTTTCATTATTTTCATTATAATCACTAATTTATTCATTATTTTCCAAATTATTTATTTATTAATAAAAGAGACCAACGATTGGTTCTCATTCGAGTTGTTCTAAGAAATTAGGAGTTTTGAAATATTCGGGCACATTATCGTCGAGTCTAGCGATTATCTTATAGATGGCTTTCTTCCACGACTGTTCCGCATCTTTACCCGATTGAACCGCTTTAAAGAATTCTCTGAGTGTTTGTTCACAAACATAACGAAAGTTTTCCGGAACCTTAAAATAGTTAGACTTTGAGTTAATATATTATAATAAAACATATTTTATGAAAAAAAAAACACAAAAACAGTGGAAAAGTAATGGTTTTTATGTAAAAAGAGAAGTATTTAATGACTTATGACTTACATCGATGTGATTATTGCGATTATAGTGTAAATTAAGAACTCTTAGTAATTCTGAGTCGAGACCCACTTGCAATTCTTCACTATTTTTGACTCCTTCGCTGAGGGCCTGTCGCGCATACTTCTCCATTTGGATGTAATAAAATTCTCTGTTTATAAACAAGAAATGAGGGGTAAAAACAGATAAAACTTATGTTGTGTTCACTTTATTATAATAATAAATGATTTTTGAGGTCCTTTTCTAATGAGTGCAATCAGTGTTTGGTTTTGTTGTTCTCATATTATGTTTACGAAAAGCCATTTGTTAAATGACGACAATATAATAGAGAAATAGTTTTGTGCCCAAACTCTATGTTTAGTAATTAACGCTATCAAAGGTGTGTAACTCTATTATTTGGGACGGAAGTGATGCCGAGGTTTAGGCAATAAGTTGTTAATACATTCGAATAGAAATGCATAGAATGACCCGAACAGAGGAAATACATTTTGCTATATAATAGTAATGCCTTTTACTGCCTTTAGTGAGTCCTCATCTCTGCATTTACTCAATATTCAGTTTATCTTCTCTTTTGGTATTTAAGCCATTTTCAAAGCTATGCCCTCATATCTGTTCGCTTCATTCGTTTCATTTGAAAGGAGTGACTAATTAATCAAATTTCATTAAAGAAAAAGTCAAAGCAGGCGCTCTTTGCCTGACATACGCATAGATAGATAGTAGAGCACAGCATAACCCAGAATAAGACCTAAATTCAATAATTGACTCTCTATTCATTGATTTCATTGTTTCCACAATTAAAACATTAGAATCACTAAAGAGATGACAATATTTCTTAGTTTTAAAACTTGAATACAATCGCCGTTCAAATGATTTCAAACAAATCATTGAAAGTCTCCTAAAATCTATTGTTTTATCTCAAAGTCTTTTATTGAAATTATTATTCACTAAAATTTTCTAAAACTAATGAATGTTATAATGAAGTGTAAGTTTTGCCAAATATATGAGGAAAGGCTGTGACTAAAGCCTATGAGTCAAATGACAATAAGTCTCTTATCTAACGAACATTTTTAAATCCTAAGAAAAAGTGAGATAATAATAATGGGAGGCATCGCAAGTATCGCAAATATTGCTAGAATTGGGAGAATTGGGAGGCATCGCATTAGACAAAGGGATTAGAGATCAGAGATAATATGCATAATGAAAGCCAACTTCATATCCATTCATTTGAAGCCTATGTTAGACAACGTTTGCCAACACTTTAATAGCTAAGGAAAGACTCCATAATAGGAGAGGCGATGATTAGAATAGTTCGTCAACAGACGAGAGCTGTGCTGTTAAGCAATATATTACATCTATTATGCGATTATTATACTTTCTTATTGCACTTTTATATTGTCCTTCGGTATAATCATGGCTCGCCTTCTATGCCTGTGCTGTGGCTAATGTGCATTAACACTGATAAGAGGCCGAGTCATCTCTAGAATGGCAAAAGGCTTACTCCTCCAACTAATGAGTTGACGCACACCTGATTAGTCATCATTTAAAACATTGAATTACAACTCATAGTATGAAACACTCATTTGTCAAATGAACTCAGAATTTAATCGCAACCAAAACCGAGAGAACGGGTGGCTATTCCTCTCTTTTCTCGAATGCCATTATTAATATCATATATTGTTATTCATAATAAACTCATCTATGAATCTATGAATAAAGTTTTTGGAGCCATTGTTTTCAATTTCCTTGTATTATGAACTGTACGGCACTGTTTGGCTGTTCTCTTTCTGTTCTCTTTTTCTGTTCCCCAAAACATATTAAAATGATTGGACATCCAAAGTGGTGATCGCACACACCTGGCCTTTGGAGCTAAGCAGAGCATATCAAGCAGTTCACTGCCAAAAACGCATATTTAGATACCAGTCCTCAACAGAGACAAGAGATAGAATGTGTGTAGAAATAAATAAGCGAAAGAGCACTGGCACTGGAACTGGCACTGCCATAACTGGCAGAGTAAAGGCATAGCAGCATCCCGTTTATTCATCATATTTTGAGTTTTGTTTCTCAATCTCTAGACCGTAACCGAGTCGAGTGTTGTAGAGCTGTAGAGCTGTAGAGGTAGAGACCGATTGAGAACACGTAAACGTAGATTACGAGGCCATAGAGTACCTGAAAGTTATATATATCTGATTCTATTAAGACTAGACTAGACTTCCCCTTTTGTGCATTAAGTGTAATAGAGGGCCAATCTATTAGTCCAATACATCCTGATTAGCACAGGACTGATATACAGCTGCCTTTTATTTTAAGAGAGACATTGAATTTGCTTTTCTCAGATCTCTTGCAATAAAAGGGAAAAACGCCCCACAAATACACAAATAAACTAAAACTCAAACTTTTGTCACACAATAGTCATCCGCTCAACAAAAAAATGTCATTTTTGTGATTATGACTTGTGATGCAAGAGTAGAGTACAGAATACCTAAGGCTTATGTTTGTTCGGCCTGTTTTGATCGGATATCCGTACCTCTTGATGGCTCTGCCTCTTACTCTTATGGACTCTCTATGAGCTGTTCTCTTGTTTTTTGCATAAAACGAATAATATATTCAAAGCAAACTCTTTCCCTCTTTTTATATATGTATAGAAAGCGTGGAATTCTAACAATTCATTGAATGTATATTTAAAGTACTCGTCATTTCTCATTAGACACATCCGTTTAATTTAATTCAATCTGTCGGCCAATCATTAACAAAAAATCTTCCATAACTCAAGTCATACTCAAAACAGAGTTAAGAATTGACTAAACAACAGACAAAACACTGATTGCAAGCACTCAAAGTTCACAAATAAAACAAATAAATGATATAAAACTCACCTAAAATTGGAGAACCATTTGACGAGTTGTGCCGTATTATTCTTATTAAACTTTATGTCCGGGAAAAACATTTTCAAGATCGCAGAACTCGGGTATCGCACGAAGAAGAACATGAGTTTGGCTTTCCTCAGATGCATCGGTGTTAGAGTACTGGTGTTCACAGGAGTTAAGGATTTAAGTCTCATTTCAGTGAATTTTAAATAAAAAGTTAAATCATTTCAAACAAAATGAATGAATGCATAACTAATTCTTAAGAGAAGAGAAGACTATATTTTCATTAGTTTTTGTTGTTTAAGTAAATAAAAAAAAGTGTATAAATAAAGTAAATTTGGGATATCCCTACTAACACTACTAACCCTACAACCCCTACAACCCCTACAATCCTTACATTAGTTTTATATTGATATTAGATTTTGAAACAATTATTTATTCATAAATAGTTGTCAATCAAAATGTTATGCATTTATTCAAAACCAATGAAATCAAATAAAAATGATTTGAAAAGTAATTTCTTTGAAATGAAAAGGATATCATAGGCAAAGTCGAGTCGTACACTTGGGTTTCGTTGGTTTCCGAGCCCTCGTTTCCATTATCAGAACCACCCCTTCCGTATTGAAGTGATGGCATAACAGTTGCAGGATATCCATGCAATGAATCGGGAGAAGCTCTACTCGCGGCCAACATATGTAAGTGATGGGCGGCTGCCGCGTGAGCTACCGCTGAGGCCACGGCGTGTGCCGAATGACTTTTGGTGTCTCCTCTCATATCGGAATCGTCACCAAAAAGGCTGAGTCGCGGGTGTTCTCCAAAAGGGAAGTTTGCGCCGCCAAATATGTCCGTCTGATGAAGACTAGGGTTTGGGATCGCAACAGATGTCGGTAGTGATACCGGAACTAAAGGTGGAGGCGGTTGGGGTGGACCATGACTTTGATATCCAATTGAATTGGGAGGCGATACCGAAGACGATTCTCGACTATGAATCAACGAGTCCTGACCCAAAAGACGACTCACTGTTCGGGGAGTTATACGAGTGTCGGTCACTTTATGGCGCTTTCTTTTGGGCGCCACCACTAAAGCCATGGCTTCTGTTTGTTCTGGAAGCGGTTCATCGGAACGTCCGAAGAGTTGAGAATTTGAGTGACCATTTGTGGTATTTCCAGAAATGGTTGGAATGTCTCTATTGCTATAACTGTTTGATTGATCGGAGCGTTGACTCAAAGAAGAAGCGATACTATTAAAGTGATGCGCCAGAGCTGATGGGATCAGTGCCGGCTGTTGAGGCATCTGAGCGCCTGCCGGAGCCACACTTGGAATGTAAAAGGGAGACTTAAAAGCAGGAGCTGGAAATGAGAAGGGGGACGGTCGAGGAGCCGGAGCCGTTTCCGTGGGAAGACTGAAAGGGCTGCCACGAGTCGATTGACCAGAGAGACCGTTTTGGTTTGTCTTTACGATATTACCGGTTACGGGAAGGCCAATGGCCGCTCCCCTATCAATAACTTTACTTCGGGGAGATTTTCGGTCCAACATTTGAGACAAAATTGTTATTTCATTCTTCGATTCGTTGGAATCAAAATTCAATTTATGAGTCGTTTGTCTTCTTTGAACGTATTTCGCAAAAGTCATATCAATTATTTTCATGACTGAACTCTGGATTTCGCCTTTAAGAGAATCTATGAGCCAATCCATGTCTGGAATAGGGGTCCCACTATTAGCTGTCGAACCCCCACCTGTGCGTACTATACATGACTGTCTGTCCGACTTATTGGCTAACTTTTCCTGTTCTGAGATAAGACGTCGCGCTTCGTCTAAATAATGAGAGGCTTCGCCGGCACTGATATTGGCTGCGGTTGGCGTTGCGTTTGCACTCAGATCTCTATTTGTTAACTCACTTAATTGGGAGACGGGAGTAGTCGGGCCCTTATCCGATGCCATTTCCTCCATTTCAGTGTCACACTCTTCCTCTGGAGTTACTTCAGTGGTCAGATTGACGGGACTTCCCGTTAGGTGAAGCTTCTGCTGACGCTGTTGTTGTTGTTGGGCTTCAAAGAGTTGGACGTACCTCTGCCTCATTGCAATGAGTTGGGACTGCATGTCCTCCAATTGTCGCCTCAGGTTATCCTTATCTTCAGTTTTTAGTCTTTTTGCTGATAAATCAATTTGAGAAATGATGTCTTCTTCTTCTTCTTCAGCCAATTCTTCCTCATCAGCCAAATACTCGATCTCTTCATCTTCGTCTTCGGGACCATTAAGTTTAGTTGTCTGTTGCGGATGATATAACTTACGTTTTTTGCAACCATTCACTGAAGTAGTGTTGGAGTCGTTGTTAACTTTATTGGTGTTAATAACGGGACCATTACTTCCGAGAAGCATATTTGAGACAATGTTCTCAACTCTGGCGCGCTTTACTTCGACGAGGGCTGAACTGTTATCGTTGGGACGGTTTTGTTGGGCCGCTGTTGTCGGCGATGGAGAGCGAGAAGACGAGAGGCTTAAATGACTCTCTTTAATCATTGAGTTGTGATCAGCGCTACCAGTCGTCTGATCCATTCCCTCATCATCTCTGTTGTCAGTGCAGTGGTTCTCCTCCTCGTCGAGATCGGACGCATCAGAGCATTGAGAAAGCACTCCCTCTGCGCCCTCTCCCACTTTACTGCTGTTTCCGGACAAGTTATGCTGACTTACTCTAGTTTGGTTTGATTGGTCAGCCTCTCCACTGTTTTCAGTCAACTTTCTACCCGTTTGGAGAATATCTCTCAACAGATGAGCGCCAGTGGCAGAAGCTTCGGCTGAATCTTTGGGTGACAAATAACTGCCACTTTTGTAATTGAACTCTAATTCCGATGAATTGCTGTTATTATTATTATTATTATAATTGGAGTTTATATTAGATATTATATTATTATTAGACTCTGACTTCACTTTACTACCGGACAAACCATTACCGCCGTTGAGAAATGGAGGAGCAATTTGTCCGGCACTTAGAGCTCCGTTGACACACATTTGCATAACTGCTTCGTCGAGAACTATCATATCGTTTTTGGTATTTTCAGACTTATTGATAATATCACCGATGAATTTGTTTGGCGGCGAAAGATTTAAACCGTTGTTGTACTGATGGTATGGATGGTTGAGATAACCCCCTCTCGAAGAAAAGTTGGCAATACTGGCGTAACTGTTTCGAGGCTCTCCTGCGTCTACTCTCTGACGAGTTCTCTTGACTTTACAGCCTTTTAAAGACTGGTCGGACATCAAATCCATGGAGGAGTCCTCTTCCGACGACATCACGTGACGTCTTGCAAGGCTAGTGAATGGACGGAACCACAAAGAATAATATGACGAGTCGTTCGCAATTGTGATGCACTCAAGTGTATCGTTGTCTCAGGAAAAGGTGAGGTTAAGACATCCCTGAGGAGATGTTCTTCAATCGGTTAGTAGTTTTGCCAAAAGTAGTGTCTCTAAAATATTAAACACAAAAACCAGGTGTGAGTTATATCACCACAAAAAATATGATGCCTTCGGGCTATAAATAATTATGGCTCCGACTTAACGATGGTTTCACATTATTAAAGGGATTACATATTGTCACTCATCAAAGGTTTCAATATTTCATGAACGCAATGCATACACTCTTTTACACTCTTTTACTCTCAATAAAATCAATAGCTATGACTGATCTATGAATGAATGAATGAGCTATAGTTGAGTCCATCGCACAAACTTTTATTGCATCAGAGCTTAAATATCGCTTCACTTCAGCCCATAATATATAATAAATAATGAATTGAAAGACAGTTAGACGAGAGTCAGTCCATTGCTTTTCTCTACATTTAAACGAACGGATCTCATATATAAAGAGAGGGCTCACGACTGCTATTTAATACATATGAAGAGAAAGTTAAGATCGCGGCTCAAAACACCCACAAATGTTAACTATTATACGTAACCGTTACTCAAATGAACCTCAAAAACATTTAATACAAGACTCGATGCGAGAGAGAGAGAGAGAGAGAGAGAGAGAGAGAGAGAGAGAGAGAGAGGCACAGATGTGAGGCGTTAAAGTTGCAAATCGTTGAGATGTGATCCCTTCCCTTCAGTTCAGTGCTTTCGTGTTCTGCGGCCGACTTTTTTGTATTGTTTTTCAGTGTCGCAGAAAATTTTGAATACAAATAAAAATTTGAGTCTTTTGTCCCAAAGAATAAATTGAAGTGAAATTATTTTTCGCTACTTTTGACACAAACTATAAAATTCTTCAATGATTTTGAAATAATTTGAGAAATTAGTTATAAAATAATTTTAATGAACTTTAGGTTTGATATCTATTCAACTTAAATGACATCCTTAAGCTAAGAAAGGAAATCCTCGCACATAATTGTGGCACAAAAACTACATAAATATTATTTTTGGTAAATTGATTTCAACATTTATTTAAGCAAATCGACGGAAGTGTTATTGATATTCACAATTCCTTTCCCTGTCTTCGCAGTAAAACTCATATCATTTTCCTTTAAATGAAAAAAAGTCACTTAATATGAACTGAAAAGATATTCAATAAATCAATTATCAAAACCTAATTTCTTGGAAATTGAGTTTTTGATTGTGTTGTTGTTGTCTTATAGAGTGAGTGCCGGCAAAGGAATAGTAAAGGCATAGAAAAGGCGACAACAGGCGAACGCATACTTCCTTCCTTTGAAGAACAATAATTGTTGTGAAGAAAAACGGGGGAAATACTAAAGTAATGCTGGCCTTAGATTTAGTGGTGTAGTAGTGGTGTAGTGTTGTAGTGGTGGCGCACAAACAAGAATTAGTTATATGTGAAATGAAGGCGAGGGTTGGCTTCCAGTCTAAAAAGAGCTCTAAAAGAGCTGTTAAATTTCCTGACGAAGGAAGTCAGAGACAACCGTAGATTACGCCTCAAGAATTACAAGAATCACTGCCTATCTATGGGAACATCCGTACTCTCGTCCGAATGCTCTGTCTTTTTATTTTACAATTGATTTTAAGGCGCACAGGATATAATGTATGTGCGCTCAAACACTATTAAAAAAATTAACCAAAAACTTAGTTAAACAGTGAATGCGATTAAAAGTCAAATAAAGTGGTTATATATACAACTTATAGAACCAAAAATAGTATTAAATGCGTTCAATAAAATTAAGTCTTTTTTATTAACGTTTTCGTCATTCGTTGCCTTATATACAAACTTCTTATTTAATAAGTGTTAAAAATCAATTTATCTCACTATAAATTAGACATTCCCTCCGAACCCACACCACATATCACTGACAAGTAATGTATTTTCCAATTATTCAGTTCAGAGTAAACTTTGGAAAAGAGAAAAACGTAATCAATAAGTAAAGCGCTTTTTTAAGGGGAAATTAAATTCAAATCTAATCGTTTTTATTGAAATTTCGTCGATTTCTATCTCTTTGTTTAATTGAATTGATTAGAAAAATGATTGAAACGCGACATTAAAATACGAATTTGATTTCAAATCCAAACTTTTATTGCTATGAATTGTTGCAAAACTCAACTCAAGTATTGAAATATTCATTAAATAATTCAAAAATGAATTTATGCCGAATAGAGTCATAATAATAGAAAATAAATGTCTTTTAAATAGAATATCGACTGAAAACAAAACATAAATTTAATGTTTTGCCACAATTGCGCACATATATAGTCGGGGTCATCAAAATAGTCAATTATGAGGTCAAATCAATACAAATATGCAACACATGTCACAAATCTCTTGCATTTATCCATTATTTGTGAATACATTGATATGAAAGGACATGATTTCAAACAAATTTCATTAATAAAGGGCTAATTTTCACATAAATTATAATTATTACTCACTTTATATAACTTTTCAAAACGATTTCAATGAATTTCAACCAAAAGAACAAAAGAGAAAACTTTTTCATTGATTTTATAACTATTGAAGAGTGAATGAGATTTAATAGTGGTATCAGAAATGGTTTTGGACTCTCATAAGAGTTGTATCTATGCTGCAAAACATATGACATTAGCTGATAGGCATGTCTGATGTGATGCCTAATACCGACCACTACTGTATTCAATATAACTTTTATTGAAAAATATTAGAAATTGTTTTAAAGATAAGATCATTGCTTAGATATTAGTTCATATTTTAGTCATTTTTTTGTTCAATAGATAATGCAGTGGAGGGAAGGGATCGACAATAATCCCCTCTCAATGGTCTCAAAGAACTATTTTGTCTGAAAAGCAAAACAGTAGAGTATATGACGAAACTTAATGTCATTTATTTCGGTTTAAATGCAAAAAACGAAAACACATTCGAGTATTCATTTCATTAGATTTCGTCGAATGAATAAAACTTCTTAATTGTCATCTATGGAGAGGTTGTGCACTGCATTGACACAAATGACTGCCCGCTATAATGACGTTTGAGAGCACGTGCAGGTAAAATACGTTTGGGTTTGGGCTCTAATTAGTGGCTTAGATTCGATGCCCGCTTCTAACGACGGCTTTGTATTGTAGTGACTAAAGATTGAGAGTGAATGAGAGTCTGTCTGTACTGTCAGTGGTAGCACTGGTGGCACAACCAGTGTCTGCACCCTTCGAGTGCCTCACTGTTATGTTAAGAGTAAATGCAAAGCAAAATAGCAAACAGTCTGTCAAACAGTAATACTGTCTAATAGTTGCATATTTATGAGGGAAAGGGAAAGACAGAGTTATGGCCAGAGTTAGATCATTGGACATAATGACAGTCAGTCTTTATTTTCATTTCTAATAAAATATCTTTCAATCTATTGACAGAATGTTTCCGATAAAGTAATGTTTCAGTTGTTGTGTGGGAAAAGTTATTGGACCACAACATTGAAGTGAATGTATAATATGTAATAAACTCTGGAATAAGGCTCAGCCGGAAATTTGAGAAATAGCCCTATACTTAGGTATATACTAATCTATTGATGATATAACCTCATGACAGTAGACCTCAGGTGATGTGCATTATTGCAAAGACAGGACTCGACCCAACATTATGTGGGAATAAAACAATTGTAGAGAAATGCCTAATATTTTCCGATATCAACACAAAAGCAATGCATGAGATTATAATTCTAAAAGTATTGTATTTTATATTCAAAGTATTACTTAATTCAAGTGAATGTGAATTACAGTAAAAAATATTGAAAAAAAATATTAATGTTTTAGAACAGAACCAATGCTCTCAAATGTTCTCAATTTAGTCAATGTTCTCAATAGGTCTGTGATCTGAACGGCGTTTCCTCTGAGCAATACTACCTTTAATACAATTAGTGATTTTAGCTGATCAAACATCAAACACATCCATCCGATTCGATTCGATAAAATTAAATGTTAATGACTTATCAAATGGGAGTAATAGAGACCTGACTTACTAAAAGGCACTGACCTCACCTCATCCTCATCACATCCTCTATTCACTCATTGTTTGACACTTTTCTAATACTAAACTAAAACAGATATTAAATAGAAATTTATTATAAATACATAAAATAAATACAATTCCGACAAATATAATGAACTCAAATATTTCCGACTTCAGAAAAAACTCTTTCTGTTTCTATTCTATTGCGACATATTTTTTTAGTAATCAGTTGTCAATAAATTTAAAGAATATTCATTTAATATTCATTTAACAAAATTAGGATAAAATGGTTTAAAATCACTAATAATGCGTAAAATTAGTATAAATTTATGCATAACTGACGAAAAGAAGTTTTACTTAATATCCAGTGAATTGGAGGCCAGAGGTGGTGGTGGATGGCACGCGCCAAACAGGCAAAACCATTGAATGCAGAGCACAGAATAATATTATGTGAGTGAAAATGGCACAACCACGCATTAGAGTACTTTTGGTTGCAGTCTTTTGGCTGCCAAATGTTGGCTCAAACTTTTAATAACAAGTTTTGAATATTTCAGCTGTTCTTACATTACATACAACTCACAAGTTTTTGCAGTAAATGTTTTTTGCATTTTTCTCGTCTACACCTCCAATACCTAATGATAACGTAATTCTGTTGTTTGAAATGGAGGGCAGTGCCAACACTGGACCACTTCGGGGCTTCAACGGGGGAAATAACCGACGGATGTATCGCCGGAAGCCCTTTTCTAAACTTATCCTGGTTTAAGCCCATTTTATCTAGCTCAATAATCTGATGTGACGGAAAATAGGCGTATTAGGGAATACCACACTTGGCTATTCATCAAATTCAATGAATAATTCTTTTATCTTAAAGTCTTTGTTTTTGCCTTAACTGCTAATACAGTAGACTTTTGACCCAAATTTCCCAATATTTGTGATAAGACTGACTAAAGATTTATAATACGTTTCTTTGACTTCTTATCTCTTTATTGCATATAATCTTCGAAGAAAACTCAGGTAAGTCTGAGAGAGAATTAAACTCAAACTCAAGGGTGACTTTTATTACGATAATAATAATAACTCTAACAGTAAAGACTTAAATTCCAAGAGAGAGGTAAGAGTTGACAGTTTTAATCCTAGTTTTAATCGTTACTATTCTTATAATTCTTATAATTTCATAGTTTTATAGTATTTTAGAAATATTTCTTTGAAGGCTTTGCTTTATCTGAATTAGAGGCAGATGTTATACAATAGTCGGCTCTCAATTAAGTTTGCGATAAAACTTTTACTCTGGAAGTGGTGGTGAAGTGAACGCGATTCTGCATAAAACAAGTCAATGATACGCAAAGCCATGACTAAGAATTTCATGATTGAGAATAACGATTTGCTTGGACTCAATTTAAAGACACAATTGCTTTCGAGACATAAGTTATACATATCTGTAATTGTAGTTATATTAGAGTTATACCAGAGTTTTGTCGATTATGTATTTATTAGACTGAGTCATGTCCTTGCATCAGGTCAGACATTAATTTATTTGTATAATAAGCTTTTGAAGAGAGGGAGAGAGAGAGAGAGAGAGAGGCAGAAGCAGAGGGAAAGGGAGGGGGAGAGAGTGTCACTGCAAAGAAGTCTTATAATAATTATTAGAAATCAAAGCAAAAACTGTGCAAAAGACTAAACGTATTTTAGCCAAGAATTTAATGTGTGTGCAATCAATTATTATTTTCTAACGTTTTATTTTGCCGTTACTTCAGAACAGACACTGAGAGGCATAAAATAGAGAAAAGATGTTTTATTTAAGAGAATGTCTGAGGGCTCAGAATATTTAACCGTTAGTTTGATTAAAGGCCATCGTTTTGGGTAAGATTTTGATAATAAGTTGTTGAATCACTTATTAACTATAAACTTGTTCAGTTCAGTTCTGTTTTGAAAATTAAGCAACTGTTGCTTTTTAATGTCTGCTAAGAACTAACATTCCTTTGTGGCAAAGGGAGAGCACTGACAAGAAACACCTGCGCTCGCTTTCAAACAAATTACAGTCGTTTGTGATATCCAGTGCTTCAAACTTATTAAGAAAGTCTGAAACTATAACTCAAAACTGATATTTAAGTCTGAAAAATGTTGGGCACACATACTGTAAGCGATCCCGTTATGAGACATAAAACTCTTATATTTGCAATCGTTATGTAAAACACAAAATGAGTACAGAATAACATAACACTACATAAAAGTAGTTTTTCGAAAAATACTTCAAATATATAACTGAAACACATTTCTAATACAATAAGCATTCGGTTATTATTTGAGGTGCGATATAAACGAGTAGAATATTTTGCATTTGTGGCGCATACACTCCATACAGACCCTGCTTTCTGACCTACTTTTCTTGATCTGGTGCTAAAATTTCCAACTTTTGCGACACGACTTAAATTTATATTTTGCTCAGTTTTGCCAATAAATTTACTATAATAAACATCAATGATTGAGAACAGACTTTAACTCAGGTTTTTTCGAACCATAAAAACAATAACTAAAATTCATTGCAATTCATTTGATTACTTCTAAAATATAATTAGTTCTGAAACACAACACAAATCAAAATTCATTCAATAAATTTGCAAATTAAATGATAAGCCCTTCGGGTACTCATCATTCAAACTAATCCTCATTTTTTATAAAAAATATATATAAGTTTTAGACTTACATTACCTTAAAAGTAGTTTAGATTTAATAAATGAAAGCCGGCGTTAGTTCTTGAATGTGATAACAATAGTTGAGAGGTTAAGTCTTTTTATATAATTTAAGTTTTAATAATTTGATCAGTTTTTATGATGCAATTGAAGGGCTAACAAGTTGTTATTAGCCGACAAACTTTAATCTGAAGCCAACGATTGAATGTTAATCAGTATTTAAATGGAAATGAAGTTAAAACAGTTCACTCACGCAATAAGTATTGAAGAAACGGAACAAAACGACTGAAGATTAATGATTTCAATGAGAAAACATTTTTGAACGAAAGTAAGTCTCGTATATAATGACAAAACTGAGAGTTTTATACTAAAAATCTATTTGTTTGTCAAACAGTTTTAAGGGATGTGACAGAGTTAGAGTCGATGTGCGCTCAGCCAACAGAGATATAGCGGTAGAACTCAAGACTGTTATATCACATACTGTATAGTGAAAAGAGTTGTGACAAAACTCAAGATCTGCTCAGAGACGCACACTTTGCACACATCGCTCTTATGTCTAATATGATCGGCGACTCTCTCTTAGCACTCAGATTCTCTTAGCAGAGCTACCGTCGCCTCGCCTTCACAGCATAGAGAGCACACCTCCCTATATAGTAGACCTAAATCAATGTATTTGGCCTTAACTAATAACTCCGCCTTTGAAGCAATTCTCGACTAATTGTCTGCTAAGTTGACTATCTTTGGCACAGAATAAGATCATTAAAAGATTAATCTCTAATTTTTTGTGAAAAGTTTTGAGTTTAATAAACTTTGGGACTCACTTTCCGTCAAACAAATGTTGGTATAACTATTGTACTCTCGATATGGAGAGTAGTGACGTTCTTTGCTCTAACTGTAGTATATGTGGTGTGCCTTTGCTCTACAGAGTCTACACAATATTCTCAATGCATTTCTGAGACTGTTTTAAATGCTGTAAATCTTTTGCTGTCCATTAGTATTGTAGTGAAGGCTAACACAAAGTCAGAGCAAAAGCGAAAGTTTAATATTGGTTTTGCTTTGCATACCAACCCGTTTAGTTTAAGCCTGGCCTGTTCTCCAGCAATGGCTCATTACAATAGTTAATTTGCATGTTAATTAATTTACATACCGAGTCAAGCACTCAGAGCTTTGGTTCGGGTGAAATGTCGATTCGCCAAAACTAATTCTTTTGTAGGGATAACTCAAAATCACACTTCGCTTGGATTGACCCCAAAAACCAAAAGTTGAGAAAAAGTTTTCTCCTGTAAATGACACTATCCAGTGAACACTCACAACAACTCATCACTGCTTACGAGTGAGTGGACGCCCAGCACTCACTCCATTCAAAATTAATTTTAATTGTTTTCTATTGATTCGATCGAAATCAGTGTTTAGTTTGGTTTCGATCACTTCATTCGTTAGTCGACAGAAACTAAACAAAACTTCAGAAATATTTTATCTCATTCTCTGATTTATTTGCAAAAAAAGCAAAACACAATTGAAATGAAACGGAGTCTAACTTTGATTCGATGAACAAAACTTAAATGAAAATTGAATCGACAGACAACAACCAACAGCTGCAGTTGCGCTAACCCTAACCCTAATTCAAACATAACTTAGAGATGAAAATTACGTAACGCTTGACAGCAAAGGCAATACTGTTTCGGTCAGCAGTAGTTTCGGTATTGTTTTTACTTTGGATCGTCTCTATTCTAGTCTTAAATTAATAATGAATAGCAACCAATAAAAGCACTTATTGTTCGGCATTTTATTAAAAGCCAACTCTGACTGACACCCGATTCCAATAACTTTTGGTAAAAACTCAGTTTCGACACAAAACTTATTAAAACTAAAATAATTAGAAAATAAGAAATTAATACTTACATTAAAATGAATCAAATGTTGAATAAATATATGAATTTTCGATGAATTCACAAAACACTCATCACTTTTCGAGAAAAACAAAATCAAAATAAAAGACGAAAAGCGTTTAAATTTGAACTTAAAGTCTGGAAAAGAAGTTTTGAAGTGAGAGTCACGGTGTTTGGCACAGCTCTGGATAACTGTATAAGACAGTAATGTTTGGATATGTCGTGAACTGTGAACTACCGAAAGCCTTCTAAAGTAGTCAAAGACCGTTAGCTTAGTTTTCTATTCTTTTTCTTTTGAATTTTTTTTCACGAATACTCTCTCTTTTTCTTTGGTTAGTCCTCTCTTTCTCTCTACAGTCCTCTCCTCTACCCTCAAAACCTCCCACTTTTGCTTTTCTGTGACTCTAAGCCCTAAGACTTGTATTTTGCCCGCTTTGGAGAGTCATTCATCCCCTCTGGTCTAACATTGAAGGCAATTATTTGACACCCCCGCGACACGAGACAGAAGAACACCCCCTCAACCCACCTGTCCCGGTGCGCGTGCAGAGTGTGTGCAAGAGATGAGAGAAACTACTTTTTATATTTGGTTCGCGACATGTCTGAGCGTGTTTTCAACCGTATAAAGAACTATAAGAACTATCGGAGGGGATCTTAACAACAGAATGAGAACAGAATTGCAGCACTGATGCACTGATATTGACCACGAATAACCTCAATATGACTCATATTCAAACAATTCAGTCGGCAAAGAAGTGCATTAATAGTGCAATACCCTAACACTCACAACGCGTGCAGTTAAGACACGCGCCTAACGCACAGCACATTGAAAGAGTCTTATAAATTCAGTTATGTTGGAACCCCTTTTCTCCCCATTCATTGAATATGAATTCAATATCTTTCACTTTCTTTTTAATCAAACTTTTTATTCAATGAATGGATTAAAACGAATATTTGATAATCGAAAGGAATATATGTTTTGAAAGACGTGTCGTTCCCCTCAACTTATAAGAGTGAATATAAGAAGTGAAAGTTTGACACAAAAATAAGCCTAAAAGTATTACAAAGTGATTCTCATTTAGTGTGGTTTTCATTTGCATATTAACAGTTTCTTAACGAATAAATCATTTGTGAAATATTGGTTCTGAAAACTGCAAATGTTTTAATGTTTTTTATTTACTCCAACTTATGCTTCGATTAACACAACGAAAAACATTGATTTAAGTCTTATTTTTCATTAAAATACGATTTTTACTCAAATCCCGGAAGAGAAGTGAAAGCAATAACAGTTTGAATGTAAAGACTAACGAAAGGTTACTCACAATTTCCTCAAATAATATATTTTAATGTATTTTTATGTGTTATTATGGCTAAAGAAAGTCTTTGACGACTGCAGCTGTTGGACACGTTTTAGTCAGTTATAGACAGTTATAGACAGTTATAGCGGTTCACTATTTTATCTTTTGTTTGAGATTTTTTGTTGAGTTTGTCCGCCTGTTTGCCCTTGAAATAAGTCTTAACCCATGGAAAGCTCGCATACCTTTTTAAAAGTAAAAACACTTTCATCTCTTTTCTCCCTCTCATTCTCTCAAAAAGTTTTTCTTTACTCTTATAACTCACTCTCACTCTAAGGGTTTTGTATTTATATGAATAAGTTTACTGAAG
>JAQFZM010001165.1:0-20472 GCA_034695785.1 Galumna obvia | reverse complement strand
TTTGAGATATAAACATCATTGATTTATTGATTATTTGTACTAGATACTATAATAATTTTAGTATAGTTAAATTGGTGTAAAAATTCCATAGTTGAGAATTGAAGGAATTTTTTAAATTCCTTTTCTTTAAGTTTTTATGGTCAAAAAACCAGAAAAGACCCTTTCTCGAATAACTGTATTTTAAAATAAAAATTATCATTAGTTTAATAAAGAATTTGTGTTCTCAAATAGTGTCTGATATTAAATTCGTTCAAAAAAATTATTTATAATATAAGAAAAATGAACTTGCTATTCTTCATATCATTTTAATTTTCAAATTTATATATGATATTATCATTGAAATTAAGTAAACCCCCTTGATCATTGTAGATGATGAACACTTCCCTATCAATTGATGGCCATTGACTGAGAGTTAATTGAATTTTGATGATTTGATTGATAAATCAGTGACTGTCTGTCCATCGGTTTACACAAATCCCATATTTATGTTGAGAAACGCAGACAAAAAAATAGTGGGTTTTGTGCTGTCAGTCCTTTTGTGAAATTGTTTAATAATAGAGTCCGTAAATAATAAGTACTATAGCTTTGAATGTCCGGCTCTGTTGTCCGTTAGTGTGGTCTCCAGTGTCTGCCTTCCGACTGACTCATCGCCACTAATTCTACTTCTATGAGGTTTGTGTTGACCACTAAATATAAGGCTTTTCCTCAAATAGGAATCGACAAACAATTAATCACTTGATTTAAAGTTTGAGTCCTCTCTTTTCGATACAAAAGCAACTTATAATCCAATTAAAGTTCTCTCTCTCTCTCTCTCTCTCGCCTTAAAATGGATGACAATTTAATATATAAATTAAAGCACACAAACAGTCATCAGATTTCGTGTAAATATAGAAAACCCGAAACGAATTTAAGTATGAATTTAAAACTTGTGGTCGACTCTAATAATATAAATTGTTTTTAAAGTTAATTTAAAATGTTAATTATAAAACCAAGTTCATAAAACTAAATATAGTTAATGTTGTTAACTATAAAAATTAATTAAAAATGTAAATTAAATAAAAGTCGTTAAAATGTGAAGGAGTCAACCAATACTTAATGGAAAAGACAAACAAAATAATATGAATTTTGATTAGTTATTATTCACATTAAATACTAAATACTTTAGTATTTGTGTTAATTACTAAATGCATGAATAATTACCGTAAAATATTAAATAAAATTAAAAATAATCAAGGTGATTCAATCAAAGCAACTCTTAAAGATTATATCATTTTTATGTATCAAATTAAGCATGGTTATTTTAATGATTTTCAACGCTTAGAATCTTTTAAAGATTGTTTAATAAAGAAATGTTTTTAAAGATAATAAAAGATTTTCAAAAATGTTTGTAAAAGTTTAACAAAAATGTTTCCTCTAATACTTTAAAATACCCTTTAATTAAATGTCCACAATCTTTAACTTACATTTAATATAAAATAAAATAAATGTTTTTTGAGTCAATTCTTATTTGAATACAAATTTCACTGATTTTTATTTACAATAATTTTAAATTCGTTTCAAGAATAATGATTTGATATAAATTCAATAATTTTTGAGTAATAAAATGAAAGAATTTTATTTTAAACTAAATTTTATTTTAGTTTAAAATACTATGATATTGTCAACAAAACCATTAAAGGTTTGTCTTAATTGAAAATAGTTGCAAGAGCATAATCTACTAAAATATAAGTTTGAGAATCGATTTAAAACTTCATTAAAATTATTTGTTTTCATATTTCAAATAAAGCTTTTTCAAAGATCAAACAACAAATCATTAAAAATGTCATAAAAACTTATTTTTGTTATTTCATTTCAAATGAGAAAAAAAGTTAACTTTTCTCTTATGACTCGAATACACGCAAAATGACTTTAATATCAAAGAAAATATTCTAAAATATATATAAATTAATGAATATTTTAATCATTAATATATTTTATATTCATTTTTATAGAATTTTCAATAATTTCTTCTATTATAGGTTTGAAAATTATAAATTTCTTTTAATAATCTTTTAGAATTTACTCTATATTTAATTATTTACCAAGATATTTATGCCTAGAGTCAATTTTCACTATTCAAATAATGTTATTGTTTTAAACAATTTCTATAATAATTTATATTAAGGAAATAAGTTTTTATGTTCTTTATTTAAGTGAGCAATTCATCATGGTCAGTTTGATTAGCACAAATTGTCATTCTTTATTTATTGGTAGTTCAGTACCGGTCAATATGTGACCCATATTTGTTTAGAGGCAGTGGTCGTGCCTTATATACAATGACGTATGTAACGGACGCTATTGACGCCAAATATAGCACTCGACTCGAGCCTGTGCTCCGCTCAGACATAATAGCGCTCCAAAAGTAATAAAACCAACACTGAGTTAATGGATTCACAAAATGCTATTAAGTATTAATTTTCTACTTTAACTGTTCAGTTACTGCCGTTAGGATTAGTCGAAGAGCACAGGAGGACAGACGTCCGCATATATTTATCCTTCATTGAGGATAACGGGAGGAGAGAGAGAGAGAGAGAGAGAGAGAGAGAGAGTCAGTGCTGATAGAGAGCGTTCAGTCATCAGAAGAGAGGGCCAGACATTAGAAGAGAAAAACGAGACGACAGTTCTGTTGATTTTTGTAATAAACTATTGGTTTTCGCCTATTTTTATGTCAGTTTTAGAGGTTTGTTTGTCGCGTGAATACATGTGTCGGTCCCACAATTCTAAGAGTTTTTCCCGCATTTCCATCATTCGATTCTCTCTTTGATTATATTCAATGAAGAGTTGATGGCTTTATAGCAGAGATAACAGTGGCGTAAGTTATACTCGAGTCTCTCTTTCCGTTTAAAAATTATACTCATATTTCTAATTTTTTATAGCAAGGACATTCTTAGCAACGCAAACATCCAATAAACCATGATAAATTGACCAATAATTCTGTGAGTATCGAAATAAATTCCACTAGTATATTAAATAAATAGTGAATCAGCATGCTCATAAATTAGCAAGTAGACTTAAATAGCACAAAACATTTGCCAATTTATTTGAAGTGAAATTTCTAAGAAAAGAATTAAACTAAATGCTCTAGGCAAATAAAAAAGATGTTCTGTCAAAAGAGAACCCGTGCGCATCACTGAATCAATTAAATGCCTAATATTTTTCTATTTGAATGACTCCTAATAAGAGATTCACTCATTTTTTGAAACCTGATTCCAAGGTTATACTCGTTTCTGGAATTTTTCACACATTTTTAAAATTAAACAGATTTTTAATATTCAAATCATTGATGAAACAGTTTATTAGTTTTTCACTCAACCGATGGCTTATTATTAGAGGTATTACTATTCATACAAATATATCAATGAAAAGATGGAGTCACCAGACCTTAAGAAAATTAGTGGACACAATTATCTAGAACATTTTCAAATCTGATGATAGTGAGTCCTCAAATTTAACTTGATTAGTTTTGTTCTTGAAAATTCTAGAACTATTAATTATAATACTTTACCAGGTGTATAATTCAATGAGCAATTCATGAATACCCTGGTTGTTACACTTGTAAACATTCAGTCATTCAAATTACATATTTTGTGTTTAAAATGAGTTTAAGAAAAGAATTTTTGTTCTAAAAATGTATTTCTCTTATGTTTTATCTATTTTTTCAGTAAAAACAATGTTTAAGAAAAGTTTTTAACACAAACTTTAAGTGAAATTTGAAGACAATTCTTATGAAACATATTTTTAAGAACAAATAATTTTGAGTTTTCACTCGATTTTGACTTTTTTTCGAACCGAATATACTATTATTATATGACTCAAAATCGAAAAAATTCCTGTCACGACACATATGGCCGACAAAGAGTAGAGCACAGCACAGCACACGCACACCACATCACAAGAGAAAGAAACGGATGCTTATTGAAACCGACACATACTCTTCAAGTGATGGATTATTATCACTAATCAGTTGTGATGAAAGTAGAGCTCTTAAATGACCATAACGTAAGTGTTCTTCAATTAATACTTGCAAATAATCAATGTTTGCAATACATTTTGAAATTTGCAAAATTTCTTTCAATGATTTTCCCACAATATTTGTATCTATCAAATTTTGCTTTTTTTTATTTTCACACATTTATTACTAATTTTATGATTGAAATGATTATATTTTTTATACTTAATATTAATAACATTTTAATCAATCATTGAATTAATTAAAATAATTTTAATAAATTAAGAAATTAATAAATCATTTAAAATGTCAGAGAGAACCACCTTGCTCATACCAAAATATAAACACTTTAGCTTTTAAGATAGATGATTGATTAAGGACTCAATTGCAAGATTATATCAATCTTGTGTTCAAAGGTTTTAATCAGAAACTCAACAATTATTTTCTGAAAACTATTTGCACTAAAATATAGTTATTTTATATATAATTCTCAGATAATATTCATAACAAACTCTTAACAAAACCTAAATATAGACTTTTATATACTTTGAAAGAAGAAAATCGTTTGATAACAACTATTATCTCATCAATAGATCAAAACAGTTGTCATAACAAAAGCGTTTAAATCATATTAAAATTATATACTTTATATTTGGCTTTAGATTAATACTACTCAACAGGTTATTAAATTGTATCTTGCTACTTTTAAATTATACAAATCAAATGATATTTCAGTGCATTTATTAGTAGTTTTTTAGGAATATTTAAAAACGCAATTTGTTTATAGTTTTTAGTTAAATATTAGACCAGAATTTGATTGATTACCAAAAGTAAAGATTTATTTAAGTGTATATAAATCTGAGGTTTGACTGTAGCGAAAGAAATGCTCTGTCTATGTGTCTGACTGTCAAAATGTTGAGTCCAAAGTGATTGTCTGTTACCAAGTGTGTTTTAGTCTTCACTACAGCCAATCACGTAATGCCTCACCAGTTGACTGCTCTGTTTCGAAGAGTTGTCTGTCCCTAACCTTGAATTTCCCAAAACTATAATTCCATTAATTCTCTCTCTCTCTCCCTCTCTCTCTCTCTCTCTCTCTCTCTCCCTCTCTCTCTCTCTCTCTCTCTCACGCACTACTCACTCACTCATTTACTCACACACTGACATACACTTATACATACACATAATAATGAACATGATCAGTTTATGACCATTACCGCTCCTTTTCAGACAATTTTTGGGTTAGAATTTTGTTATTTAAAGCGAAAGCGATTTATGCAAAAAGAAATCAATAGAATATCTTTAAAGGAATTCCACTCGATTTGGGCCAAACGTAGTTCGCCTAAAACCACTTCCTTTGAAATCGAATTAAATTATATTGAATCAAATTTACATGATGATGTTTTGTCAAATCAATAAGTTATTCAGATAAAATATCTAGGCAAAACCTTTTTCAAAATTATATCTCCTAAAGGCTTAAATTTTTGTATTATTTGAGAACAATATAAAAGTGAAAAGAATTTCATTTTTATACAAAAATTATTTCTTATTCGTTGAAATGAGATTTTTCTATAAAAATGGTTACACAAAATAAGCTGATACCAGGGTTAATTAGATTTGCAAGTAGATTAGATTCTTGTAAATCTCGTGAAATTGAATTGGAATTCTGAAAATGTTCAATCTTACCCTTTACTAGATGAATTTCTAGAATTTTTATCTGACAGAGTTTTAATGCCTAAACTTATGATTATAGCTCTAAATCGTATTAGTTTTTAAAGCTTAACAAAGAGTGAGTGAAAGGGAGGGGAAGAGAGAGTGTGTGTATTTATGTGTTGTATTATATTTTGATAAAGTTTATTTTGCCTAGGTGTTGAATCATTGATTATAAAAGATTGACCAACACCTCAGGATAGCTGTCATTTATGTTCTGTTTTAATGGCATTTCTCAAAGATTGATGCGAACACCATTGAGAAGCCTGTTCTATGTGCTGTGCTATGGTATGCTGTGCTCAACTCTAATATGATTTCTTATGCATACAAATGCATTAGAGTTTAGCCAAACAACAACTGGTATAATGTCTTTCTCTCACTTTTATATTAGAATAATCTTGTGTTCAGTTATCTCAACATTGAATGCCTCGGAGCCAATGTGTATGACTCGTTGTGTATGAGCTCATCATCTCTATTATACACATATAGTCATAAATGTGAGGTATTTTTCTCTTTTCATTTCTCGTCGACGTTTTTTATCTGCAAACGTTCTAACATCACATACCATACCATCTCTCTATTGGCGCACTGGTGTTCATACCAGTGCTCATCTTAAATAAAGTAAAGTAAAGAAGAAGACATTTTCTCTCTGCTTATTGTTTTGATCAGATGCGGAGCCATAAATTATAGCAAACAATTTATAGCGCACACCACAATAGAAATTACTGTAAATTGCTCATACTCATTTTGCTACATTTTCTAGTGATTTCAAGTAATAATTTAACAAGTTTATTTTTTAGAAAAATTGTAAACTTGTTTGAATGAAATGTTAGTGAATATCGTTCCGCAACTTTTGTTTGCTTCGATAGAAAACTAAGATTTGGGATTATATGAGAATTAAGGCTCAAATTATATGGAAAGAATGGAAAAGACTGCAAATTCTGGAAATGTCTGAATCCTGAGCTAATATTTTGCTGCAAAAGACAGTAACGGATAAAGTGTTAAAAACAGTGAAATTGTTCGATAAATATAATACTAATAAGTTTTTCAAACATAATTATATTGAGGCCTAAATTTCGAGTCAACTAATTAATACGATTATTACCAAACATTTTATATTTAATTAGTACTTTGCGCGACGTCTCATGCATTTGAATAGTCTTCTAGCTTATAGTGAGTGCATGTGCATGCTCACATTTTGTCATTATTAAACTTCTGTTGGCATAGTTCTCACTTTTGGTCATTTAAGCAGAAACTCTCAAAATTTAATTTCCAAACTCTTTGTTTGCCTTATATTAAAACAATTGATGGAAAACTTCACTCTTTTTTGTCTCAAACTATTCCACTGAAAAGAGTTAAAACATGAAACCCATCTTATGATACATTCTATATTTTTGTTCTTGCTCAATTTTAAATAACCCTTCAAAGATTTTTTAGAGATTTATTTTGCTTTTAAGTAATATAAGAGAAGATTTTTCAAGTCTTTTCAACTTATAAGTTGTTTTTTTCTCTGATTTGATTCTCCTAGGTAATTGAGTTTTGGGATTTATAAGAATGGATGACTCATACTATTGATGTATGAAAAAGGGCAAGATGATAGAGAAATGTATATTTTAATTTGATTTTAGCTCACTTTCATCATATAAAATCAAAATGAATTTATGACTTGTTTTCAAATCTATGAGTTATTTAACTCTCACTAAATTATCACAATATTCATTAATGTCGATTAAGATTTTATCTGGGACATTTTGCAAAAAATATTGGCCGCCCATAGTATGCCTTTTTATAGTTAGGGGCAAATAAAATGAATCATTAATGATAGGAATGAGGCGTTTTGACATTCATTTCGAATAAAAGAGTATTATTTGAAAAACTGTAAATTTGAATATATATTTTCTATTTAACATTTGATGAATTTGTTTGATAAATACTCCATTTCCAATGTTAATAATAATCTTGATTAATTGTAAATAATGTTGTAATAAATATGTTGTTTTGTCTGTAAAAATGAATATAATTTTCTAATTTAATTCTTAGAGAATTAATACAATATGCAAATGAATCACAAACCCATCCGATTAGTTATGCAAATGAGTGTTCATCGATAGAGCAGTCACTTTCAACATAACTGCATACATACCTCTCATTAAGTTTAGCATAAAATAATAAGGATGTCCAAGGGGTGTCCTATCTGTGTCTAATGGTGTGACCAAATCTTTTTTTTGTGTTCATTTGCGCTCATTATTATAGTCTGTGTTTTTTCCGATTTATCTTCGATTAAATTCTTGAGTTAAGTCCCACTCTATGAACATCTCTGTATAAAATAAATGTTTAAATGTCGGCATTTCTACTCATAATATGGATAGTATGGTATGGTATGGTATGGAATGGTATGGTATGGTATGGTATGGAATGGTATGGTATGGTATGGATGCTTCAAAATTAATGATATTCTTAATGAAGTCAACGGAAAATCGATAACAAATATCTTATTTATTAAAGTATTTAAATATGATTTTCATTAGAATTTTGGCAAAAATGTTAAAAATGGTTTCAATTTTGGTGTAAACGTGAAAATATGATATAAATGATAAGTAAATGGATGTTAGTGTTCACTATATTTAGAAATATATGGCCTTTAGATAAATATTTTGAATTTTTCAAAACGAAAGAAACAAAAGGAAATGAAAAGCAGTAATTCTCTGCATTTTTGACAAAATTTAATGTCTCAACTGAAAAGTATAACATCAGTGAATGAATTTAGCAAACAATCAAATGATAGGAATAATAGTGTTTTCTGGAACAAAATGCTGGCGAAATGGCTTTCAATATTTGCTGGGCGTTTGAGCACAACGTTATAAACAGAGGTGTAACCCAACTAATGTTGTTTGAATTAAACTTAATGTTTAAAGAGTGATACCAACGATCAAAATGACACAAATGGCGAATGATTTATGTTTTTTATGTATTTTATGTTTCTATAAAAGCCATTGTTTTCAAATGTCTTCACTCAAATTGAAGCAAGACTATTTTTTATTGCCTAATATTTTGTTTATGTATTTAATTCCAATCAGTATTTGAGCCGATTTTTCAAATTATGGTTCGCTTTTTATATAGATTTAGTCTTTTGTTGGAAATTCTTAGACTAAACTTTTGTATTCAAAACTTTAAATCCTATAAAATCTTTAAATCGATTTTTATGTTTTCCTTTCGTCGAGTGCTTAATACCAGACAAACAAAATAAAGGAACCGATTGTTTAAGAAATTTAAAAAATATGGTCCATTTGTTTGAATAACTTATTGTCGACATCTATTCTATTGATTTTCTTTTCCTCAATTAATAGTATTTAAACAACTCTCACATAAACCAAAGCTTTTGAGTACATTTTTTTTATTGTTTAATATCTCATTAAAAATAATGGATTATCGTCTGATTTGCCAATAATTAGAAAAGGAATGCCTTAACATATTTTTGATAGATTTGTTTGAAGTGAATTCTCATAAAATAGAAAATTATTATTTTATGTAAAAAAAACATATTATTATTAATAAAATGGTATAAAAACCCCAAAAATATATTTTATAAAATCTAAAACATTTATTCAAATGATTGCAAACCACTTAAGTAGTGATTCATTATTATAATAAAATTTATTTAAATTGACCCTCAGTGCCTCTTTCACACACATTTCAATTCCCCGATTAATTGGTTTATACCCATAAAAACAGTTTTGAAAAAAACGATTCTCTGATATATTAATGTATTAATAAATTTGATATGATGATTAACTTGGTAATCCAAGTTATTAAATTTATCTTGACAGTTAAAAAAGAATAATAAATGTTGCATAAAGGTTTGCTTACTATTTAAAGATTTTCTAGATAATTTGAAAGTGATAGCACATCTGAAAATATAGGATCAATGCATTTGAAATTTATTTTGTGGAGATTGCGATCAGTGAAGGCCTCAAAACAATTCTAAGGGAAACATATTTTCTGGGAATAGTTTTTTAAATCCAAATTCATAACTGAAAAGAGGAGAACTGGAATTCAGGAGAGAATCCACAAAATCCAGTGAAAAGTGGTTTCACTACATTTAGCCTAATCTCATTTAACCAATACTAAACTTCACTAGTTAACTATGTCAGCACAGAATATATACATAGAATAGTGACTTTTCTAATCCTATTAAAAGAAGGTTTCATTTATTAATTAAATTTGAATGAAATTCAAACATAAATAAAATGATTTATATTAAAAGAATTTTTTTTAAATTAATTATAATTTTTTTTAATTTCATTATTCAATAAATTATTTTTAAGCAATTTGTGATAATAATTTTATTTGCATTATCTTGCTAGTTTTTTATGGTAGTAATTTATTTGAAAATATTTTTTGAAATAATATTTAGAGCGAGAAATAGTTTTTTAGGCGAAGTGTGATATAAATTTAACTGATATGCGTTTCGGCCAAATGGAGCGATACCTCGAAAATGTGGCTCTTTTTTGGGTGAAATCGATAACAAATCCAACAAAGATTTGTTGGAAATTTAAAATTCAAATTGTGATCATCAAAAGCACGTGTCGTTCGGCAGAGAGTTAGCAAAAGTATCTCATATTAATCGGAAAGGTTTGAATACCAACCGCTTTAACATTATTTTTAGTTTCAAAAGAGATTTGCAAAAGAATTTGTTTTTAATCGGTACTACTTTTTACAATTAACTTGGTTAAAAATCAAAGCTATGATCACTATTTTGAAGTATGATACATTATGAAAATTACCTAATTTATTATTTAAATTAATTTTCGGATATGAAAATTGTCTGAATTTATTAAATAATTTTAAAATATTTTTTGTATAATATTAAAGATATAATGAGTCTAATAACCATGGTGATAACTTATCTATCTATGATTCCCAAGGAAATTAACTAGATTTTTTACGAAAGCTATTTTCCATAAAGAAATTGGAATAATCAAGCAAATATTAATTCTTATTGAAATCTAATTACGATCTCATTTTTATTGAAGTCGAGGGCCCGGAGTGGGCACATCCCTATTGATTTCTATCCCATTAGAGTACTTCAATACCACGAGTTAGAAAAAGGACATGGTTCATTGACTTCAACTTGTCTTATGATTTTAAGTGCTTATTCCAGTGATAGGCAAGGTGTTTCTTAAAGCATTGAAAAAGCCATCCCTTATATGAAAATATATAAAAATAAAATGGAAATTGAATTTATATTTTAAATTAAAATTTTTTATTATTAAATTAACTTGATGTTTTTTCTACTCTTTTCAGCTTCAATATTATACACAGCTGTGGTTCGAGGAAAGGTATATTTACTTTTGCTTTTATAAGAGATGTTAGAAATAAAAGAATAAATTTTTGAATTTAAAAAATGTTTTGATTTATTGTTAATAATTTTGTTTATCCTTTGAAAGGTTGCCCTTCCCTGTGATATAACTCCTCCTACTCTGGATGATCAGGTGGTGCTCATTTTGTGGTACAAAGATGAACAGGTACATTGATTTAATTAGATGGATTTTCTTATTTAATATGACCTGGCATTTATTAGCTTGCTCCTATTTATACACTCGACGCCAGAAGAGGTAAGTTTTAAGTTTTAAGTCTTAGGTTTTTAGAACAAAAAAGAGCTCTCGTTATAAATAAAAAAGAAAAGAGAAGTGACACACAAATGCTATTTCATTAATTTAAGATTTTCTTTTTCTAAACTAAATTCAAAGTTTGATCACAAGAATGAGCACAGAATGAGCACAAGAATGAACACAACCACAAAAAATATATAAAATTAAAGTTTGGTTTAGAAATTCTATTAAATTTTAATGTAAACAGAAATAAGATATACGATATTCATTGAATAAGCAAGTACACTTAGAAACATAAAACATAAGTCATTTTAAAATCAAGAAAAATAAATAGGTTTTTGCAAAAGTTTAATAATTAAACTTGATTACAGGCAATTTGGAACAAGCTAGAACATTAACTTCTGCACTATTAGATGGTAAGTATTATCAGTTAATGTGATTTTATTTGAATGAAGTCATTTAATATAATATTAATTATTAATGATATTATTTAAATTCAACAAAAATAATAGATAAATGTTCTAAAGTTGCATGATAACTACCGTTGAATATTAAATAATTGAATGAATTTTCTTTAGTATTAGTTTATTTTGTCTAAAGTTTTGATTAAATATTTGTTTGTTTTCTTTTTATTTAAAGATTGATATAAAACTAAACATTGAAACTCTTTTTTGAGTCAATATTTTCCTGAAGTGTTATCTTTTTAAATCATAATAATCTTCTCTAATATAAATTATATTAAACAATGATTTTTTAGGACGGGCATATTTCAACCTGCATAATCGGCCAGCATTTCTCCAAATTGACCCTATTCGGTTAATGGATGCGGGGGACTACCGGTGTCGGGTAGATTTTAAGAAAGCCCGTACTGTCAATACTGTTATATCACTTAAAGTTATAGGTAAATAAACATTTTCAAACTGATTTATCCTTGATCAAATAAGAATTTTATTACAAAAATTAAATTTTTCAATTTTAAGCGCATAACAATTTTTAGATGTAATCCAGACCTTTCTTAGATATAAAGTATAAATAGAATACAATTTTTTCAAAAGAAATATAGGATTAAAAGGAATGACATTCGCATTAAGAGTTATCCCACGAGAAGAGAGTGTTTTCGAGTAAATGAGAGTAAGGTTTGAAACAAAACATATTTCAGGAAAAGAGAAAACATGCGATAAATTACTTTTGAAATCGAAAAGATTACTATTTTTTTTCTCAACAAAAGTATAAAATATTAATTAAGTTTGGATTTTGTTTATTAAACATATAGTGAGGGAAATTAGTTCTAGCTACAATGAAAGGTAAAGGTGTATGTTTTTTATTAGTTGACAAAATGTATTATTGCTAGTTTCAAATATTAAACAGAGATATTATAGCGAAATAGTTATCCTTTGGTAATGTTATTCGTGGACCAACTCATGAGTAATAGTCACTGATTTGTGAATTTCGTGTGAATTAATAATTGGTTGCAATCAATAGAGTGTATCACAAATACATTTTACTATTATCTGATGTATCGTTAGCTTAGAATGTAATGATTGCAGGAATAGTGATATTCTCATATAAAGTGTGTTTTGAATGCAGTGCCGCCGGAAGAGCCAATAATAACCGATACCGACGGTAACGAACTAAAAGGTTTGATTGGACCGTTTAATGAGGCAGATCAATTGAAACTCATTTGCACTACAAATGGAGGTTTGATCTGATTTGAGAGCACAGGATAAAAAACTCATATTGTGACCGATTGTAGGAAAGCCACGTCCATCGTTGACCTGGTGGAGGGACTACTCTATAATCGACGATACTTTCGAATACAATGAGAAAGACGTGACTACAAACCAGTTGACGATATCTACTTTGGCTCGACATCATTTGCTCTCAATATTCACGTGTCAGGCAATAAACAATAACATAACAGTTCCCTCTTCCACATCCATTACTCTTGACTTGAATCTGAAGCCAACAGAAGTACGAATAACACAATTGACGCCAATATTAGTGGCCGATAGAGAAGCCATATTCGAATGCAATACATTCGGTTCCCGACCAAAAGCTACTCTCTTTTGGTTATTCCAGGGCTCACGAATAGACACCAAATTAAATGGTGAACACCAGACATCCACTACATTAACGGTGACACTAAAACACGCCCACAACGGGGCTATACTCACGTGTATCGCCGAAAACAATAAGATCGTGGACTCAGGCCTTTCCGATCAGCTCAAACTCGATGTTCAATATATTCCTCAGTTAACACTTGAATTGGGAACTGCCATAACGCCAACCATATCACTACAGAATATTCAAGAGGGAAATGATATTTATTTTGACTGTCATATTGATGCCAATCCGAGACCAAATGCTCCCATTTTGTGGCGGTTCAATGGAAATGTATTACATCCACAACAGGGTAACTTTTTTCCACATTTATTGAACTTATTTTTATTCATTTACTACTCATTTGCAGTTTATATCCGGTTTCACTTAATTTCAATTTTTGTTTTCATTTATAAATAAGCGCTAAGTTTTAGTGTCAAAGAGAGTATACCTGACTCAGTGGTGAAGAGATGATTCTGTCTGTAAGCCATCACTAATATCATGGTCTTTGTCCGGAATATAGTATTTTATCGATTAATCGATTGAATAAATCTTATTTAATCTGATATTACTTAAAGCATTCGAGTCGTGTCTTCAGTAGATTTCAATCTAATTTTGATTGAGTTTATGCCTTCCGGCACTTCAAATGTTTTCTATGAAAGATAAACCGATATTGCAATGTACTAGAAAATTATTTTATCACATGAGATGACCAAGGTGCTTTCACTTTCACTTATAATCAATCATTGCATTGATCTGTGGTCAATCACTTCTATTACTCTTTAGGAATCTTGACTTTGATTTCATTTTTCAGTTCAAACTTATGTATTGATTATTTTAAAATGAGATATTTGAGAATATGATCTAGGATATACATATGTGTATAAAATTTGTCATATATTATATGTTAGTGATATGTTAAGCAGGGATTGGAATACTCTCCAAATTAAAAGCTTAATTAACGTAAATGGAGTGTCACTTACCTCATGTGCTGTATATACTGTATATTCATGTATTCATGTATTAATCATGTATATACCTAGCTTATTTTAAATTCAAAGAGTGTTATTTTGTTTGATAAGTATTCCTACTTTTAATGTTTAGTAATATTTAATTATTTAGTTATAATTCATTAGAAGTAAATTTATTTTTTAAAACTCACTATAAATCAAAAGATGAGATTATTTTTTGACATTTGACTCAATTCTTAACTTTAGGTATAATTCAAAGCAATGTATCGCTAGTTCTTCAGAAAGTGAACCGAAGTCAGAGCGGGACGTATCAGTGCGAAGCCAGTAATCAACAGGGAATTGCTTTGAGTAATGCCATTCATCTGAAGATCAGATACGCTCCCGTCTGCCAAACAGACCTGACGTAAGTTATTATTAATATTAATATTAATAATAATAATAATATTAACAATTTTTTAAGAAATAAATCTGAAAATAGGGTTAAGAAAATGATAATCTTTTGACAAAAAGTGAGGATATAAGCCATGAGATATCCGTTGTTTTTGATTGATTTGTTAATTATAAATAAGGATTAGGTATAATAGTGTAGATGTGATGCCTGTGTGGCGCTCTTTCGCTAATGAATTAGACTTAAGTGCAATTCGAGTCCGTATCTTATCTAATATGCGATGAAATATGAATGTCATTCTCTACTATTTCTTTTATTAGGGTTTACTCATAAAACTTATTAATATTTAGTATCACTTGAATAGCAAATGAAAGTTTTGCCAAATGAATAAAATATATAATTATTATCATTTGCTCTACAATTTAATAAATGTTAGACTTTTGCTCACATTTCACAGCTTTTGACGCGATTAACAACAATTCTAAAAGAGTTTAATGTTTAAAGAGTTTACGAAACATATATTTTCAACATTTCTCCGATAATATTGACAAAAGAGTTAACGTTTGGATACTTTAATTAAAACAGATTTTCAACACAACACCAGTTTCTCTCTCTCTCTCTCTCTCTCTCTCTCTCTCTCTCCTCTTCTTTTTGTCTCCTTCTTTCTCTCTCCCAAATCCATGCAATTCTCTATACTTGAGATCAATACCAAATAAGATGAAGTCTTGATAAAAGTTATAATAAATGGTTAAACCGAAGCAAAAACTATTCAATTATTTATTATTACAGATGAATGAGAGTCGCTCTCAATCTTTATGTTTGAGTGAATCCGATTGTCTACTGATTAAACTATTCATTAAAAGATAAGATACAAATAAAATAATCTTCGAATTTAAAAAAGGGTTCCAAAACGAATTGTACTCATATTAGAGGAAATAAACTTAAATTGACAAAAACCAGATGTGGTTTAACCCTTTCTTTTATGGAAATATATTTGGAAAAATAAAAAGATATATCTTTTGAATTGTACTGTAATGAAGGCTTCACTTAAGTGTTGTTTCAATTAAATTAATAACAAATTCTTTTGATTGAAATTTTAATCAAAACTATTGTTTTAATTTTCTTTACAAACATTTACTCTTAATATTGACTACAGTTTGGCATTCGGTGTATCCCCTCATGAATCAGTTGAGTTAAGATGTGATGTTGAGGCTAATCCTCCGGACGTTTCTTTTCAATGGACATTTGAAAAGAATATTGAGCTATCTAATTTTGTTAAATTAGATAATTCCAGGTTTGTTTCATTTTAACATTAAATTAGACTATCATGTTTATTTTATACAATTTATTAAACTCTTATTTCTAATTCATTTTTATTTTATTTTTATATTTATTTTTATTTTTCTTACTTTAATACTAATGACTTAGTAATAAGCCTTAAATTTTTGCTTGATCAAATTCTAAAATTCCTGAATTATATACAACTCTATGGGAATTGAAATGAAAAGTTGCAAGATGAAAAATGTAAAAAGCATTAAAGAAATAGTTTTTTTGTCGGATTTATAAAATAATTATGAATTTATTTAAAGAAAAGTATATTGTATTTGCTTTTTATAGCATTTGTTTTGATTAAATTAATTCAATAGAAATGTTTTATTTATTAGAGAAAAATTATTCCGATTCCAACTCAAGTAGAATACAAAAATGGAGTTATTTTGCATAAATTAGCTTGCTAGATAGCTATGGTGAAATTTCTCAACCAATAGAACCTAATTTGAATGATTGTCTATAAAATTATTGTAATTTTATTTTTTTTTCAGTTCTGTATTGATTTATTCTCCGCACACACCACAAGACTACGGAACTGTAGAGTGTATGGCAAAGAATTCTATAGGTTTGCAACAAAAAGCGTGCAAATACCAGATAATAGAGGCCAGTCCGCCCAACTTTCCTTTCAAGTGTTATGTGGCCAACAGAACAGACAACGCATTAATGATTTCGTGTGAGGACCAGATATCTATTATGTCTTCCAATTGGACTGCAAATGATGTGCGCTTTGAAAACAATGACAATAATAATGATTACAAGAAATTTGGCTCAAATTCACAGACAATAGTTGTATACCCGCCCACCTTTTATGTATGCGAAGTGTATACAACCACTGATCAAAATTTGGCAGCAAATGTGTCGATGGCTGCCACTGTCCCACTCTCTCATATATCAACCAATTCCTTACTTTCGGACTCGACTAACATATTGTTAGACAATAACATAAATAGTGTCAATCCCTCCACCACTAAGAATTTGGTGCAAAACTTCCAAATTTTTGTCCCAAATCTGACCCCAAACACCAATTTTAGTCTAAAAGTGTTCGCCACTAACTCTAAGGGTAGAAGTAAACCCTTTTCATTAAGAGCTCAAACGCACAGACCGGCAGAAAAACTGGTGGATCCCAATAGTGGTGGAAGTAGTCTATTATCGAATGGGAATTCCCTTCTGGCCCGGAGACCGATGGAAATGGCGTTATTGATTGGGGCGGGAGTGGTTACTATTATTGTTATGGCTTTAGGCATAATCGCTGTAATAAGAGTGCGGACATCTTCGACAGTCAGTAGACAGCCTTCACTACAAGAGAATAGACAACAGCAAAACCCCTCGTCTGCTATGATTTTTGAAGAGGAAGAGTGCGAACAGTGTTGTGATGATGACTGTTGTGACGAAATGCTTCTCACAACTCAGACTCAGCCAACACAGACACAAACTCAGCAACAGTTACTCCAAAACAGTGCCCCAAATAAGGGTCCGCCAGATATTATTCCATCGTTTGGTTACTTAAGTACAGGACTCGATAAGAATTACATTTCTTATGCGTATTCAACAGAACAATCCATAGAATATGTGCCTCAAAATGAAAGCGCTCTCCATTACGCAGAACTCTCTTTCTGTGGTCAACCGATCGCAAGCCATCCATCGCTGAGCGCAATGTCTAAATCTGGACAGCAGTCTGTAGAGTACGCAAAGATAGAGTTCGCCAAATCTCAAACTCCAATACAAAGGGTTAACCTAATCGGTGGAAGTCCTAAATATGAGTCTACAGTTTGATTGAAATGTTAACTAATTTATCAAATTTAAGAAATTATCAAATTATCAAGGACATTTCAACTATTAAGAGCTATACCATTGAACTGAAATGTTATAAATAGTTATTTTATTTTTTCATTTTATACCCGCAAATAATAATACAATTTTTACTCAGTTTATTCAATGGATCATTTATAATTTAGCAAGCTACTTCCATTGGGATCAATCGTTGTATAGACATTTTACTTAACGATGCAGTGCTTTCATTGAAAAGCTTTTTACCAATTGTTGGAAATCGAAAATTGACTTTGAAGAAAATGGTAATCATGGTCAAATAAGTCATAGCAGGTGGACTTAATGGAAATCAGAGGCATTATTTCCTATGTTTTGATCGATTCTGTTAGTGATGGCCTTCCCCTTAAAGAACACTTCTCTGCATAACACACTTATCGATAGAATGGAATTTGATCTGAAAAATTGTATAATTTGATCTATTGATACATAATTGAACAGGGATAATTATTTTGAAATGTGAGCAAGGCAAACGTGAATTTGATAAAAAGAATTATTAGCGCACAAATTGTACGACGTCTTTATGCAAAATACTTGAAGTGAAAGAATGGCATCAAATGGACACACATTGTGTTGTCTTCCCTTTTTCTCAAGAAAATTAAACTAAACTATAGAGTGTCAGAACGAGACTGACATTTGTGCTGATCGTTTCACATCTAATTATGCATATTTCTAATTATTAACTAGGTCATAACTAAGTCAAACTTATTAGTTTTACTTTTTCTGGTCAATAATTATTTTAGTCGAGGAATCATTTTTATGGTTTATATTAAATATTATTTTATAATTTTAAGATAAAAATATAAGTTATAAAATTAACAATTAACAAGGTTATTTTTGCCATATAATTTTGATCAATTTATTGGTTAAAATATTGAATAAATCAGCGGAACTCAGTCTCTGTCAAAATGATTACTTATCTGTGATATGTTTTTATAAATTTAATTGAAAATATAAAATAAAGAATTGAAAAGATTGATCTTGTTCATTTAATGTTTGTTTATTAATTATTTATAATATTAAGAACTGTAATGTGTTTTTTTAAGTGAATAAATGGCTATTTTTAGTAAAGTTATAGACCAGTAAAGCAAAAGAATTTTTATTCTTGCTTTCAAATTAATTACCAAGTTATTTTTTTAAATATTAAGTTGAAATAATTGAAAAACTTAGTGGATTCTACATTTTTTTGAATTTTTTTTTTAGTGAAGTGTTTGTTATTTTTAGTTATTTTTCAGTGAAGTTTTCATTTTATGCTAAAACTAATAAAAATTTATTATTTTATGAAAAAATTATGAATGAAATGCAGTTAAGATTAGTTCTAAAGACGAGAAAAAAGACAAAAGATATGACTTTAATTATGATAAATAATCGGTCGTTTGGATAAATCTCGGAAATTTATAGCAGCAAGGTAAATTATCTATTTATATTGTCTCTGTAGTCTAACTTTTATACGAGTATTACTCATAAAGTCTTAAATATAAATATGGAGTCGTTTTGTCTACAAAGTGTTAAACAAATAAATTGTTTTGATTTTATTCTTGTTATTTTCTTTATTAGTAAAGAATTACTTCAATTATATTTGCGATTTAATGTATTTCCTAAGAATTATGATGTGTCTTGGCCATTTATGCCAATTTATGCCAATGCCAGAAAACTCCTTTATCTAGGGTAATGATGCTAAAATTTGACTCCCAAATTTGAAAATCTGCTTGGTAGAGCTCTTCATTTGCTTATATCAACTAAAGTTTAAATTATGAAAGCATAATGTGATCAATAAATGAAACTAAACTTTATTACAAACAATAGTATAATACAGAAAATTTAAACTTGAGTTGATTAAAGCAAATGAAGAGCTCTACCAAGCAGCTTTTCAAGTTTGGGAGTCACATTTTAGCATCGTTAATCTAGGGTGGACCACCTCTTTGGAAAGTTATCAACTTATAAGCCAGTTCAAATCAAGTACACAAATTATTTAGTTATATACAGGTCAAATCAAATTTTTTATAAATCAAGTATGAGTTCACTTTAAACCTTACTTCAAATCTTGACTCAATTCATACCTCAAACCCAACTCTTAACTAAAATCAAAACCAACTCTAAACTTAACCATTTGTATTAAGAAATGGCTTTTATTTAATATATTATTTACAGTTCTTTAATGTTTAGATTTCAAGAAATGTGTTTCAAATAAAATCAATTTTTCATTTTATGAAATCCAATACTATTTCATATCCTCATTACTAATCAATGACTGTCAGATAAGGCCAAGAACAAAACTTGATAATGAAGTACGTATGGTAACTACTTTTACCAGAATATCGGGTCCTAAAACTTGTTTTAAATAAAAGTTTTTATGAAAAATATAACAATAAATTAGATTAAACTTTTAACAAATGAGTAAAATGAGTATGGTTATCTATTGTGAATGAGTAATTAGTAATTACATTTACTTTTTTAGATAATATTAGATAATTAAATATAGAAAATTAGTACAGTTAGTCCTCCATATAACCAGATGGTTGGTGCCACAAAATTAACTGGTTAAATCTAAAT
>JAQFZM010001164.1:0-20478 GCA_034695785.1 Galumna obvia | reverse complement strand
TAGGCGATGAAAACGTGTTATCAAATGTGAATCGTCTGATGAGAAGCGCGACATTAAAACATAGTTTTCCTCACAAATTAGTTAAATATTAATTGTTAATCCCGACCGAAGGCTATCAATAATGTCTTATAAAGTATAAACAAATTAATTTAATTAAATATATTTAATAGGTTTTGATTTTCAACATTTTTTTCTAGGTATACTTTTTGCTTGTTTGTTTTCAAGCGCAAATTTTAAAAATTAATAAATGATAAAATATTTTCAAAATGACTTAAGAAAATATTGAAAATACCTTTTTTACGGTATGGTTCGACTTTTGAATTTGAAACTCTATTGTGGACTATTCGGTACTATTGAGTCACTAATAAATAGTTAGTCAATGAGAACACATGTTCTCTCTCTCTCTCCTTCTCTCTTCTCTTCTCCTTCTCTGGTGCGATACTAATTCACAATTGTTTTTATATATGGAAACAAAGAATAGTCTCTTGAGATTCATTTAAATTGAGAAAAACTGAAGCACTAGAAGTGGTAGAAATGGTATTCTCTTCAATGATATGCTTTTATAATAAACTAATCCTAAAGTAAAAAAGTCACTCATTTATAAAACACTTGTTGTAAGTGCACACTATATCAACATTTTTAGACAAAAATAATTTTATGGCATTTTCTTAAAGAGATTTAAATGTTTCCAAAAGACTTACAACAAAATTCAAATAAATGTCCTCAAACTCCAAATATTAGTCTTCGATCTCAATATGATATTCCAGGACTCAAAATAAGTCTTTGTTTTTCAATTGAAAGTCATTTATTGAATTTAAACACAAAAATACACAAATGTTGTAAAAAGATCTTGATTATTTTGTTATTCATAACTTAGAATCCCAAAATCGAGTAGTTTTTCGAACCATTTTTTATACATTCTTAAATAGTATTACCATGTTAATATAAAAATTATGCCTTTTAATATTAATTTATTAGCTAAATATTTCACCTTTACTATACGTTGTTTCATGATCAATTCTCTATTTAATTGAGTCTATTATAAAGATAAAGTACTGACCAAAGGATGTTAATAATATCCATTAAAATATAAACAAATAAATGTCAATAACACTCAATAGGTCTTAATTTTCAACATTTTTTCTGGATACAATTTTTACTTGTTCATATTTTCAAGATGCCTACACATTTTAAAAGTTTCTATCCTAATTCATAACTATTACCGTAAACTTGCATATATAAGTCACACCCATGTATAAGTCAAATACAAATTTTCAATTCGTCTTTTTGATAGTTTTTTATAGATTTTAATAAAAAACAAGAAAATTATTTTTAGAATTTTTAGAATTTTTTCCAAATTTCACTTTTTTTCTTGTATAAGAGGTCTTATACATGGAATTTTACGTTAATAACTCTTTTTATATAAATTGTATTAAATTATTATTAAATATTATTAAATTATACAAAATTTAATAACAATTCACTCATTTTGTTAATATAGCCATTAGTGGCACCAATTCATACACATATTAAACAACTAAAAAAGGTGACGATCATTAAAATAGGTGTAACATTTGACTCTTGCAAACAGTATGACTTTGACTCCTTTACGGTACAATTGGGCCAAATTGGGTTTCAGTTGTGACTTAACTTTAGATCAGAAACAAAAGCGCTAATCAAATATATCGTTACTTATTTCAAATATTTAAATTTACAAAACATTGTTTTATTTAATTACATATAATTTAAGAACTTATCAAAAGACGAAAATATTAAATGTAATAAAATAATTCATAATTCATATTAATATTTCTTATCTCTGGTGTAATAACTAAAACAAAAGCAAAGAAATAAACGATTAGAAAAAGTGAAACCAATGTATGCTTTATTAGTTAAAGTCGAGGAAAAGGGAATAGAATAAAGAATTTGATAGACATTTAGCAAAACATTTGCAAAATTGCATACATTATAGCATACATTAGGCTTATTGTCATATCAAATAACTGAAACATTTATTGAGTTTTCATATCCAATACAGTCTATACAGCCTTTAAGGCATAGAACTGTTCAAATTGTGAGTTTAGTGAACACCGCTATGGGAAGAGGACTGGTTGTGTGCAATACCTAACTTTTTATTATATTCGCGTAAAGATTCGCCTTTTAAGCAAATTTGTTTCGTTTCATCGTATTATACCGTTTGGGGAATACCAATAAGAAATATAAAGCTATTCTCTTATATTATACTCTTGTCTGTATTGAACGCATAGTTAACATAGCTTTACAGTCCTTTACAGTCCTTTACAGTCCTCCCAAACCTATGAAATCCTATCGATTTCAACAATAGAAAGGACTCACTATTTCTTTAGTATATATGGATTGCACGCAAAAAATACATATCATATATGAAAAGTGTGTTCACTGCCAGAGCTTTACCAGAGCTGAACACTGAATGAAAAATCATTAGGGCGTCTGTCTATGCATTACTTTGCATTGGTTACCACCGAAACCCCTACCGATTCCCTTTCACTTTAACCATATTTAGAGTCAACTTCTTATAACTAATATATTCTGTTATATTCTGTTCGGATTCTATGGCTTAACGACTCTCCAGAAGAAGAGGAATCGACAAAATTTATATATTATATGAATATAATATTATTTACTATTTTTCATATTTTCCTCTCTTTTATTCATTTTATTACGTTTTCGATACAAAACTTTTAAAGAAATGTTTTCTTTTATATGAATTTTATACAAAACTTTCGACATTTGTTTCTTCACATTTGACTCTCCATTAAATTTATTAGTGAATCAAAAGTGATATTTTGTCTGACTTTCAAAAATGCAAACATATATCATATGTTTTGTTTCACTTCTTAAGACATTTGTGTTACTAAAATACTTATATAAATATAATACAATCTCTAAAAGTTAATATAATTTTTGCTTTTTCTGTCTGTTCTCTCTCTTTGCCAGACCTGTTCTGTTAGAAAAATATCAAACTTGTGTTCACTAGAGATAAGACATTTTCTTCTCTATTCTAAAGCTTTATTCGATTCTATTTTTTCATATAAAATGTAATATAATATAACACAAACAGTTTGTCAAAGAGCACACATTACTCTATTCTAGGATTTAGTTTTCCCTCTCTATCACATGTTTTATATATAATTATATCAAAAGAATAATACAATATATGATTAAAATGTGGAAACCCATCCCCTTCTCTTATTCTATGTTTGTCTCTCTCTTGCAAACTATGTATACTTTTTGTGGCCAAATGGCAGACATAACAAAGATCTTAGAAATTATTGCTTTGAATAGAATTCAATGAAATGAAAAATTCAATTTGTTTTAAATAAAGTCTATCGAAAAGACTATCGCTTCGAATGAATTACTTGAAAACAACGAATGAAATATTCAATAAAAATGTCTTATTTTCTATATAACGATAAATATTCTCCATTTATATTAATATATGAATCGCTTAAATAAGTCATTATATAACATACTGTATGTCATTTTTAGAGCGAATATTTGCTCACTTAATGTTTGAGACAAATTTCATATTCAATAAAATGTTACATAAATTTATTCAATTATATGCAACACTCCATGAAAACGATATTTTCACTAAACATAAGCAAAATATTAAAATTTTTCTCGAATTTAATAATAAATTTAACTCAAAATTTCTTTAATAATAAAACATTTGTTTTTTTACTCAATTCATTTGTTGAGACAATTATAGATATCCTCCAAATTAGGGAAAACAGTTTCAAATAACTGAATGCATAACTATTTTCATTACAATTATATTTTTAAGTTTATTATTCTGTTCTCCATTTCCAGTGTTTACACTAATGTTGTCAATAGAAAAGTCAAGTTTAACTCTGGTTTCGGTTCTATTAGTGTTTGTATTGATCCGTAGGGCACAGACAACAAACACATAGAAGCATATACTGAGTGGCATATATTTTTACACTTCATATGCAGAATACAAGAGCACATACGTGAGCACAACTCCCTTATGTCTACTCATATCAAGTCTGAGTTTATCTATTTTTCAGTCTTTCCTCTCAATTCTGTGATATTTATTGCATCCAAACAACTACTGAACTGAATATTGAGTTCACTTCGATTGAAGTCGTATTCCATGAAAACACTGCAACCAATGAATGTTGCGTTCAATTTAAGTGTATGTCTGAGCCATGGATTTAGTTTACTCTGGTTTTGGTTCAAGTTTAAAGAATACATTTGTTATTTTCCCTCCAATTCATTAAAATGTTTCAGAATTCTCACGAAAGTCATGTCTCAAAAGCACAGAATAATCAATAAATGAAAGTATGAATTTCATAAAAAAAAAACTTTATTTTAAAACAATAATTCAAATATTAATTTTATTTTTTATTGTTTTTTAATATATTTGAATTCTTTTGGAAAAACAATTTTTTTATTGTGTTTTTTATAAAATTTAATTTTAAAATGACTTTAATTCTAAGAATTCTTAAAACAATTTTTGGTTTTTATGGGATAACTTTATATTAAAATATGATATCATTTTTTTTTATCTTAAAAGCAACGAATGGGAAACAAATTAAATCCATTTATTAATAACTTTGTTTTGTTCGCATACTTTTCTTTTTACTTATTTTTCGTATGAATTAATAGCATTCAGACTATGCTTTTAATTTTGATTAAGACTATAGAAACAGCATTTTTGTTGCTGAGCTCTTCATGTGAGGGGAATGACATTCCAGTGTTAGGGATAAAATGCTTCGGTTGACTATTTTGTTGCCGACACGAGTCGTACACTCGTGACCTCCTCTGTTAAGAACCTAATGAAATGACCATAAAAAGCAAAACTTAATGTTCGCTAAACATTGATATTATTCCGTCAATACTGCGGTTCGCAAATAGTATATCAAAAAAATGCAATTCTTTCCCCAATTTTTGGATGTCATTTGTTGAAATCTCTGCGGAATATATCTAACCCTCAATAGTAGAGACAAGGATTATATAGTTTAGGCTTCAATTCTTTCCCTTTTTTTCAGACTTTGTTTGAATCAATGTTTTAGGATTTGTTTCTAAAGTAACAAACAATACAAGAGTTGTCGCAAACAATTCAATGGACTTTCAATCCAATAGTCAGACGATTGAAATACCGAAATCCATTTCCATTGGAATACCTGACCAACAGTTGGGAAATCCATTTAAGCGTTTAATTTAGAAAATTATTGTCCGAAAATCCAATTTTTAGATTAAAATAAATTCTTAGATATTTGTTCAGTACTTTTCAAAAGGTTTAGTATTTCTTTGTTTTCTCTTTTGCTCTGAAATGAATTACTTCTGAAACCATCGGATATTTGAAATTCCTTATCGATAACAGAGAAAAATAAGACATTATTCCAGTCAATGGAAACTAAGAGGAGAGAGAGAGAGAGAGAGAGAGAGAGAGAGAGAGAGAGAGAGAGAGAGAGAGAGAAAGAGAGAGAGAGAGAGACTATTGGTTTTGTGGCAATTGTTTCCAACCTTCTATTGAAACGGTTGCAAACCCTAACTCTGACGATAAGAACAGAGGGGCTAAACGAGATGATCAAGGTATATTCCAAAACATATTCACAGAGTAACAATTCTATTGAGCATTAAATTTTATGAATAGATCCTTGGTACATTAGCTTAGCTTTACTTGATTGCACTTACATTAAAATTACCATGAGTAGTCAATTGCTTTCTAATGATTTTCATTTTATTTTATTAAATTGAATGTAAACCCCTTTTTCTTTAATACCTAATTCCAGTCTATTATATATATTTCAAATAAAATGACCTTGCTAATCGTTAGAAAAATCATTCATTTAATATTATAGTCCGTAAGAAAAAAAATAAAGTTAACAAATGAAAGTCAGAAGTGAAGGAACGCCAACTATTATAGTAATTCTAGTGTCGACTTCACTGACTTTCATGTTTTGATTTCTTTTCTTTATATCTTTATAAGACTCCGATCTCTTACTTATATCTACTATTTTCGTTTCAGTTTCCGATAAAAGTTACGACATTAACATTGAGTTCAGGACAATAGTCACGGCTACGAGTTTTCCGGAATAGTCAGCACCAAAGGCTCAATAAATAGCTTTGAATTGAGACAGAATTGAATCCTTTATTCGGACCATTTGGCTCATATCAAGAGCGAGATATAAACTGAAAAACACTGCGATTGCAAACAATTTTATTCAGAGTTTCAATCAGTTTCTCAAACCATTGGTTCGCCATTTATTATGTCTATATCTTAAGCTTATGCCTGATTTGTCTACAAAAGAAAAAAAACGTTTAATGCATTTGATTTGACTCAATTCAACGAAATATTAAATCAATTTATATTATTCTCGAGAGAAGTATATAAGAAAAAAAATCGATTTTTATTTTTATTTCAATTTTCACTAAAAAACTATTTTCTATACATTTTTCAAAATTTAATTTACGGAAACTTTCTTTTAGTGAAAACAACTTTTGCTTACATTAAATGTAAAAATCGTGTCATTTAATTGAATTATTAACACTTTTTCAATCGTTTCATTAAAATTTAATGCAAAAGTTATCCATAAAAACCCTGTTTTTGAAATCATTAGACTTTCGGAAATTATTTAAAAGTAAGCCATCATTGGATGGTTTGACTGAAGGCTATGCAGTGAAGTGTCATTTGAGGAACAGATTTGAGTTCTCAAACATTCAGTGAAATTATTTGGAAAATATTAAAATGAAAAACGAATCTCACCTTTGAATTATTGTCGAATGGGAAGAGAGGAATGAGTGAAATACCAGAAAAGTTGTCACCTCTTATCTCATATATAAAACTTGTCTTATATTAAACTCTGATCTTAAGTTCTGTTCAAATAAAGTCTTTTATAGTTCAGAGTTTTATAGTATAAGAAAACAGTTTTGAAGAAAAGTTGATATTTTTCTCTAAAGTTGTTTAAGATTTGAAAAACAGAGTTTAAGAGGAGTTTACAAATAACTGAATTTTCACACAAAAGAATTGATTATTTTATAAGTTTATATCGAAACCAGAGTTAAGTCTAAAATTCAATGAAGAAATAGTGAACTTCAATGAAATATTTCTTTTAAGAGTTTTTCATTTGAATTAATTTTTTTCGACAACAAATGATGAAAATTGAAAGCTTTTGACATAAAATTACACAAAGAATCGATGCAATAGTAAGAAGAGTACAACAGTTTTATTAGTCGACTCTATTTTTTTGGTTAAAATTCTTCTCTTTAAGAGAAAAACTGATTTTCAATTTATTTCTTCTTATTCTTGAAAGAAGTGTTCAACAATTGCAGAGATGTTTCTCAAACACAAAACACACCGAATGAATGGTGTGTCTGAGCAGTGAATAGTGAAGCGTATGCTAACCGAATGAATGGTAAAAGCCTTTTCTCCGATGAATCTCAGGTCACAAATGCGCGAATCGAGGGTTTCCATAGAGATCGCAGTTTTAATAAATATGAAGAATTGAAAGTATTTCTCATTTTTTGCTTTTCATTGATCTTTACTTAAAAAAGAATTAATACGAATGTAAGGAATACTTTGAATTGTTATACAATTCTGTGTTCACAAACAGTTATAATAACTAATTAATTACAGGAAATCCAATAAATGTTTTATTAAATTTTTTCTCTTAAAAAGAAATTTTTACTCATTTTATTATTTCATATATTTTATGGTGAGTTATGTTCTTTGCTTTCAGTCTTTTTTATTTCAAATAAAAAGTTTTTTGTGATAAAAGACTTAAACCGAAAAGAAAAGGAATGAAAGACTAGAATAAAGCACGAAATGATTGTTAACCACAATATCCCCACAATTTCATATCAAAGATTTAAAGGTCTTTTAGTCATTCTTTGCATTAGTGTTAGTGCGGTAGTGCTCATCCTTATGGGCTTTCGGTCGGCACACTTGAAAGGGATTAGCAGATGAAAGACCAGAATTGTTAGTCAATAAAATGAAGTAAATGTATTTCACTCTCAAATATTTCTTAACTATAAATGGATTTCATTCGAAAACTCGATTTACTCTCAAAAAAATTTTCCATAAATTTTTGTCAAATAATGAAACTCTCATTCAATGAATGTCTCATTTTTTATTCAATTAAAAAAATGATTAATAAATTCAATTTTAATACAAAAAGTGGTCGATATCTCTCTCGAGAATAAAATTATAAATAAATAAAATTATTAAAAAATATTAATATTCTTCAATAAATTGATAGAAAAATATTAATTTACCAAGATATTTTGTAATATTTGCAAAACTTTTTTAAAATATTTAGAAGTGTATTAATTAAATATTAATTTTAATTTCACCAATTAAATCTAATTAACAAAAACTAAATCTTTATTTTTAACTCTAATAGAAATAATAAATCAATTTTTGTAAATACATCGGAATATCCCTTCGATTGAGGTTTTATCACAAAATATGAAGTGTTTGTTATTATACCTCTCAAATATAACAACAAAAAAATAGATAGTCTTCCACTTAATTGAATTGTTAGGATTAGTTAGAAGTTATGTATACATTTTGAAAGTCTTAAAATTCACGAAAAAGAGATACAATGTATGCAAAGTTTTATATTTCTAAACTCGAAATAAACCTAAACTTAACTTTATTTTAATGAAACTCATGTTCTGTTTTCACTCAATATAAGTATACTTTAAAATCGAATTATTTTAAAGTTTCAGATTATAATCATATGATAGGAAAAATTACACGAGAAATAGATTACTTACCAAGTAAACTTTAATTACAAGTTTATTTATATTTTTTTATCTTTGATTCATTTCTATTTATTAAACTTTAATTAAACTTTAATAATTAAAGTTATCCTGTCCAAATATACATAAACATGACATGTATATGTCACCCATAGACAATGGAAGACTTAGGTGTGGAACTCACGATTTTGGACAGGCTAATACAAAAGGCTAATTAATTAGAAATCACCTTGAATATATTGAAACAGTTATTTATTAATAAACTGAAAATTTGTTTCTATTAATGCTTTCTAAAAGTTTACCTTTCACAAAGACAAGTTTATATTTATCTATTTTATCTTGGACATTTTCTATGTGTTCTTAGGATGTTCCAGTTGTAAACTTGTCTTATTTTAATAATCAGTTAATTGTTATTTAATTTTTGCAAAACTCTAAACTTTGTATTATTTCGTTTTCACAATTCCAGTAACAAATTGATCGATACTTAAACTCAAACCCAACTCTTGACTCAATACTTAACTAATAAGTTACTAATCACTAAACGACTCACTTAATTGTTTACACCAAAACATTTGAGACAAAATACGTGTTTTTATTAACAACTGTTTTAATAATTTAATAGTAATTAATATATTATTTATGAAATATAAACTTTTGATTGAAAGCAATCACAACACCATTAAGTAATTATAAGAATATTTAAGTCAAAAGTGAGTCAAAGAAATATTAAAATTTTGTCATTTATTTTGTTTCAAAAGATAATGTCTTCAATCGATCGGAAAAGAATTGTCGGTAAAAGTGTTTTAGATTTTGATGATTTGATTTGTAGTATATGTCACAACATTTATGAGGAACCGGTGGTCACTAAATGCTGTCAACAAATGTATTGTTGTGTTTGTATTAAACAATGGCTTAGAAACAACAATTCCTGTCCTAATGACAGAACTATCTTAAATGATTCCGATCTTATGCCGTCTCCGCGTTTTGTAATTAATTTGATAAACAAAATAAGTATTAAATGTGAGTACCATTTGAATGGATGTGAAGTTATATCAACTGTTGGAGAGATTAAGAACCACATCAAGATTTGTAATAAAAGATCAGTTAATGAATGTATTACTTGTGAGGAATCAAAAACATTTTGCAAAGAATTAAAACAATTGGCATTGAATTTGGATGAACAAGTACAAAGACTTGAAAATACAGCCCGAAAAGTCGAAAATCTTGAAAATGAAGTCGAGTTACTTCGTAATCAACTAAGAGTATTCCAAATGAACGAGGTAATTACATCTACTAAAAATATGTATTAATTATTCTATAATTATTGATATGAAGGAAGAGCTGATTACTGAGACAAGGTCATTTATGCCCATTATCGGTGACGTCAATATTTTTAGGGATATGAGTGAAGCAATGGTCCACTCATTTCTGGATCACTCTATTAATGCAGTCAACAATTTAAGGAACAATTCATTGCATTCAATCGCGACTCAAATAAGAAATCAATTGAAAAAGAGTTGGAATGAATTGGATTTTATTGTTTACATATGGTGTGGCAGTTATTTGGAAGTCACTAATTTACCTGATTATAAAGGGGCTCTCATTCTTAATTATGGACCTCTAACTATTCATCTATATAAAATTAATACTGGCTAATTTTAGTTTCGATTAAGCTATTGTGAGTAAAAGAAATTTTAAAGAGAAATACTTGACTGTAGACACGTATAACGCCATCACTCTTTTTAATAGTAAATCATTTTAATATAAAAACGATATTAACTTTGTTTTATTGATTTTCACAAAAGTATGGATTTTATTCTCTAATATATAAATAATAAAATTAATACACATTTAAAGAGAAAACATAAATAACATAAAATTAACATAAATTTAAAAACATTAAAATAATTGTTTATTAAATCTTATAGACGTGTAAATTGTTTTTCTGATTGACGTAAATACAAATATCTTTATATCTGTCCTCATAGTCATGAAATGATATAAAATAATTGGTTTTAGGAGTCATTAGAGCCATAAACTTGAAAATATCGTAATTCACTTCATTTAAGTCGTTATCAAATTCAATGTCAAGTATTCTTATGTTCGGACACTTTCCCATGAATTCCATAATGCCTTCAACTTTCAAGAAATTCAGGTCAATATTTCCCTCCAATACAACTGTCCTCAAATGCTTTAGTTTTGATAAATGGCGTAAACTTTCATCAGTTAAGTGTTCGTCGGAATTAAGTTTAATAGCTCTCAAATTTGGCAAAAATAAGTGAATATCTTTTAAGTGTTCGTCACATAACTGTTCGAACATAAGATTTAATTTCGTTAAATAACTTCCGTTTTGGGCCCGAAATCCAAAACAGTTAACGGTTTGGAAAAATTTGTTTCCGATATCCCAAAGGGAAAGATCTAAACGTTCCAAACAATGAAAGTTTTTGCCGAAAATCTTTAAAAATCCATCACTTATTAGGTCTCCGAATATACAGATATCAACTGAATGTAAATTTAGACACTTTTGGCCAATAAGTTGAAGACTTTCATCGATTAAGTGATCCTCACTTATTGGAAGTTCATTTTGTTTGAGGAAAAATAACTCCGAATCGAGTCTTAAAACTTGAAGATTAGATAAGTTTGAGACTAATTTTAAAGTATTTTTAATGTTATGTTTATAGTGTTGATCAAAACTAAGACTTAAATGTCTTAAGTGTTGCCCATATTTTTGCACAAATTCTTCAAAATCTTTAGTCAATGGGTTTGTCAGACAAATCCTCTCTATTTTTGGTAAACACTTCTCTTCTTTGGCGTCAGTTATCGTTAAAATTGAGCGCAAATTCTGTTTCAAATCAATTGATTTTAGATTTGGACCAAAAAAGTAGAGAACAGTCGCCAGTCTTTGTTGGGAAAGACCTGATATCGATATATTGGTTAATGTCTGACCAAATAGTTTAGAAAACTTCTTAAGAATATCTTCATCGATGTCTTCCTTTATTCTAATGTTTAAGTAATTAAGTTTTTTCAGTGAAATTTGGTATAAATCGATGAGAATCTGAAGAATGTGTTCATCACATTTGCAGTTGTAGTCAATAACCAATTGATTCAAATTCGATAATTTCTTAATAATTGTTTTAAACAAATTGGGCTCCAATTCAAAGGTTTGGTTTTGATGGACATAAGATCTGATAAAGAGTTGTTTGTGTCCGCACTTGAATTTGTGTCGCAATAAATCAAATTCAAACACTTTGGAGAAGATATGAGTTCGCCATTGACTGCAAACACATTCAAAGATCATCTTATCTTCAAATGATAAATAACTGAGAATCAGTTCAGTCAAGTCATCACCAAATCTATCGAAAGAGTCTTTTAAGTAAATTTTAGACATTTTTTCGTTGATTTTGTTTTTAAAATAGTTTTACAAAAATAGATCTCAAATAAGGAAAAATATAAACAAATGTCACGTGATTTGTGTCTATACTCTTCAAAAAGAACGTTATAGAGGGCTCTATAAATATGTAATTTGTTTTCAGAGAATTATACAACTGTTCTCAATTGTAACGAACAGAACCGCAATTGAAATAAACGGTTGAGTGGTAGCCCACAATTGAAATAAACGGTTGACTATTAGATCCCAAATGAAATAAACGGAAACCCAATTATAATAAACAGTGAAAAGTTTTAGTTTATTTATATTTTAATTAATACATAAATATTATAAAATTTTATTTTTTAAGGTAATAAAGTAGTCTTAAAATTTATTAATTAACTAAATTAATAGCTTAACTCTTAATCACTTCTCTTTAAACAATACGACAAATTTCGGATTTGAGGTCAAACATCTTACTACTACTTTCAGTTGTAATAAACGGAACCGCAATTGAAATAAACTCCGTGGTTATCCCTGGTATTAGGGGGGTATTTTGAAAGTGACCAAAAAATGCCTAAAATGCATAAAACGCCGTTTTTAAGCTGTTTTTGATGTACATTGGTACATTTAGTCATATTTTAACGTATTTTATAAATATTAATGCAAAAAACTATGAATTTTTGACAAAAATTGCATTTTTTAAAATTTTTCAAAAAAAATCTTCATAAATTTTTTTTACTTAAAAACTGTAATTATGACGTTTTAATTAAAGTAATGGCCATGGTCAACTTGACAAGGGGGTAATGCTATTTATGACTACTTTTCTTGCGACAGTAGGGGTATTTTCAAAATGGCCGCAAAACCTAAAATAGGTAGTTTTATAGGGGTTTATGGGTATTTCTTGCTTTTATGCATACAATTCACTCTTATTTAACATATTCTAACATAATTAAGCGAATTAACTAAGAATTTATCGTAAAAAATGAATTTTTCAAAAATTAAAAATTGTAAGTAAAATAAATTCAAATTTACAGCTTATAGATAATCGTTAAAAACTGTAAAATATCTTTGACTCAAATATTAGTTTTTATCATATTTTCTCTTATTTTTCTTATTATTTACAGCTTTGTATTCACATTTTCTCTCAACTTTTTCTCTTTTGCGAACTTTTCTCTCCTATTTTTCTCGCCGATGCATTGGAGGGGGTATGCCGTCAATCACAGGGGGGTATTTGGGCTATACCCCCCAAGATGGCCATTACTGTTTTTATTAGGTTTTATGTTATTTTTCATAAAAATTACAGCTTTTTACTTATTTTTCTCTTAATTTTTACTGTTTTTCGACAATTTTTCTGATATTTTCGCCTATTTTTTCTCTAGGGGGTAGGGGTACTTAACTTTATGCCTCAGGGAAGGTATTTTCCCAAATTTTCGACTTCAGGAAGGGGGATATTTTGAAATACCACTCCTTTGGCCATCTTTGGTAATTACTTTATATTTTAAGCTATTATAAATTATAATTTATAAATGATGTTTATTATTGTGATTAATTAAAATTATTTAAAATCTTCAGAACTAATAGTATAAAACTAATAACCGACATTACTTTATGAAGCTTTGCTTTAAAAAGCTGTTTAACAAGTACGTATACATATTTATTGAACTTATATGCATTTTCCTTTTAAATTTTTATAGAAATATATAACCCTGATTAATTTCAAACAGATATTAATGTATGACATGTAAAAGTGATTTCAATTAATAATGTTTATAAATTTATTTATTTAGACATTATATAAAATACAATTCACCCTTTAATTGAAAAGCGAATTGTATTCTATATAATGTGATGACATTAATTATTGATGTATAGAGCATGTTGATATTTATCTTTAATCTTCATAAAGTATTTTCGGTTATTATATAAAACTTAAGCCAAATTTCATTTTAGAATGATCTTTTATCATTAAATACCTGTGATTTCAATTCTTTTTATTGCATATAAATCATTGTTTGTAATGTTCCTCACTTTGAATACCTGTCCAAACCCTCCCTTTCCAATTAACTCTGGATTTTCAAATAGTCTTTCATACTTTTTGTCGAAAATATTTTCGCTATATTTTAACAAAAGTTTTTCGTTTGAATTCTTTTCATTTTGTGAATACTTTTCATTGATTTTTATTTTATAATTCTTGAGATATCCATTAGTTGTTATAATAAGTGTTTCGTTGATTTCTTGTTTTTCATTGATATTATATTCAAAAATATTTGAATAATTTATTTTTAATAATTCATAATCAAAATTTTTCTTAGAATTCTTGATATCAAATTTGTAAATTAAATTATCTTGTTCAATATAGATTTTAAATTTTGAAAAATTAAAGCTATAATAACAATTAATTATCAAATCGGTAACATTTTGTTGCACTATTTTATTCATTTTAGTTTCCATATCAAAAAAACCAAATTCTCGTTGTTTTGTTAAGTAAATTATTGTCCAATTATAAGGTTCCAATATAGGGTAGTAGTTTTCAAAATATGTGAAACACCCTTTTCTAATGTTTTCCAAATCAATTAATTGTGGTTTAAGTATTTTTTTATTTTCTCCAAATTCTCCCCAAATATATACTTTCCCTTTATTTGTAACGGCCAAATATTGTGAATAAGTGAAATATTGCCAATAAGTGAAATCATCACATGATATATAACTGATATATTCTAAATCTATACCAAAGTTAAATTTAACAGGATTATTTGTATATTTACTTCCATTTCCTATTTGTACAAATTCATTATCACCCCATCCATAAACATCGCCATCATATGATAGGGCCAAACAATAATTATATCCCACTATTATTCTTATTATATTTTTATTATCGAAGAAATCAATTTTTTGGGGTTTGAAATATCCTTTTTTGGGTTCACCCCTCACCAATTGTCTATGCCAATTCCAACCCCATCCCCAAATTTCATTTTTATTTGTCCTCCCAAATACACAATACTCTCCATTAAAAAATTCTTCAATACTTTTGTCACATAGATCTTCGATTAAAGTATATTCATTGATTATTTCGTTGTGACCCAAACCCAAACATCCATTTTCATTATAACCAAATCCATACACTTTGTTATCATTGATAACAAAAATTGCTGAATATTTATATGAAGTATAGCTTCCAATTTGATGATAATATTTAACATTTAAATTAATATTTTCAAAAAAATTTTCCTTAAATTGAAACTTCTTTAATGATTTAAAACTTTCCATTGAATGGAATAATATTTGAGAAGAATTTGTTATTAAATGAAAAAGAATTTTATTCAAAAATATTCCTTTATTTAGAATATGGTTTTACTTTGGATAAAATCAAAACAAAGAATAATATTGATATTTGAAAGAATTCATAAAATATTATATAAAATCAAATTATACAAGAATATTTATTAGACAAATTTTGAACAAAAATGATTAGGTTCACTTTATATGAAATGAACATATATTTAAGTGAAAATAACAATTTAAAAATCAAGCATAATATATTTCAAGCACAATACTATTTATATGTTTAAAAGAGGAAATGAAATCATTAATTACAAAAATGGTTAATAAAATGAATGTACATGATAAATATATAAAGGATGTTAAATAAATTTTCCTTTTTTCCCAAAATTTTTTTATGATGGACATCCTTTTTCTAGAAAAATATATAGGCAAATACATTTCTCTTGCTTAAAAATTTTTTTATATACATTGAAAAGTTCAAATATAACAAAATTAAGAAATAATTTATATAAAATAATAATAATGATTATTTGCCTTAAGAAAAAATAAACATGTAAAATTTTATTTTGACAATAAAACTAATTCATTCTTTTGAATAATTTATTAATATTTCGAATTACTTTATTATTTTAGGTGAATTTTTTAATACAGTGAAACCCGTTTATAACATGTCTGTGGGACCAGACAAATGACTTGTTATAACCGAACTTTTTATATCCGATACTTTTATAATAGAAAAATCATATTTGGTTCCCGTTCCTGAGAATTGGCTTGTTATAAGAGGGGACTTGTTATATCCGGGCTTGTTATAAACGGGTTTCACTGTATTTTTAATAATTAGATTTTATATAAGACCTTGGTAAATGCAATCATTTGTCAAAGTATGTTATTTTTCATAAATTATTATTTAAAAAGTCAATATTTACAAATATACAACTTAATTAATATTTACTAATATTAATAATTAGTAATTAAAGTTAAATTAAAAATTTTAAATTAATAAAATTGCTGGAAAATATTGACTTATACGAACTATACATAGAACATTATTAAAAAATTTTTAATTAATTGAATTATACATGTATATCTAATTATATCTATTTGAAAATATGCTGAGCTTATCTATATACCTAACAGTCTAAAATGTTTTAAAAATTATTGTTAATAAAATATAATTGAAAATAAATAACTTATCTTCAAAAACTTCAACATTATCTTGTCAAAAGGCTTGTTGAAGGCAGATTTTTTCACTACGTTTACGAAGTAAAATGTAGTATATATAATCGTTTTGCACCAAAATGAGAGATTTATAAACTGTTATCTCTCTCTGGAGGAATACCCTTTTGTTAGTAATGGGGAAATTTCATCTTTGCGACAGAAATGGGGGATAGTTGTAAACTGTTCTATTTCTCTGGGATCAGTTCTTTTGTTGACAACGGGAAAATTTCGTCTTCTTGAAAGAAACGTTGAGGAATGATACGCTGTGCTATTTCTCTCTAGAGACCAACCTTTTGTTAGTTACGAGAAATTTAATCTTTTTGAGAGAAATAGAGGGTAGTGATAAGCTGTTTTTATCTCTCTCTCTCTCTCTCTCTCTTTTTTTTTGGTGATCAGTTAATTTGTTAGTAACAAAAAAATTCGTCTTTTTGATATAGACAAAAAAGAGGGGTGCGCTATGATATCTCTCTCTGTAGACCAACCCTTTTGTTAGTAACGGGGAAATTTCATCTTTTTGTTAGAAACGATGGGGATTGTTACACTGTGTTTTCTCTCTGAAAACCAACCCTTTTGTTAGTAAATGGGAAATTTCGTCTTTTAGAGACAAACGGAGTGTAGTGATAGGCATTTCTATCTCTCTGTTGATCAGCCTTTTTGTTAGTAAAGGAATAATTTCGCCTTTTATAAAGAAATGGTGGGAAGTGGTTGGCTGTGCTCTCACATGCTGTACTACCTTTCCCTTGAAGTTAAATTTTTGTTAGAAAACAGGAAATTTAGTCTTTTAGATAGAAAAGGTGAGATATTAAAACAGTTTTCTCTCTAAATAGACCAAGCCTTATGGGAGTTATGGAAAATTTCGTCTTTTTGAGCGAAACGGAGGGTAGAGGTAAGCTGTTTTCCTCTCTTTCTTCACGGTGATAAGATTTATTGTTAGTAACGGGAAAATTTTGTCTACATGAAAGAAACGTTGAGGTATGATACGCTGTGCTATTTCTTTCTAGAGACCAACCTTTTTTTAGTAACGGGGAAATTTCATCTTTATGAGAGAAATAGAAGGTAGTGATAAGCTGTTTTTATCCCTCTCTCTCTCTCTCTCCCTTTCTCTTTGCTGATCAACTTTTGTTAGTAACGAAAAGATTTCGTCTTTTGAGAGAAATGGAGGCTAGTGGTAGGCTGTTCTATCTCTCTGGTAATCAGTTATTTTGTTAATAACGGGTTATTTTGCCTTTTTGATCAAAACTAAGACAAATAGGTGTATGCGATAACCCTATGTAGTACAACCCTTTTGTTAGTAACGAAAAAAATTCGTCGTTTTGATAAAAACTTAGAGAATTGGTAGGCTGTGTTGTCTCATTCCGTAGACCAACCCTTTTTTAATAACGGAAATTTTGAATTTTTGATAGAAACGAAGAGGGGTGGTAGGCTGTGCTTTCCCTTTATAGTACAACTCTTTGTTTGTAGAGGGAAAATTTCGCTTTTTATGTAGAAAGGCAGGATTATGTAGGCTGTTCTATCTCTCTCTAGAAACCAATCTTTTGTTAGTAACTGGGAAATTTCGTATTTATGATAGAAACCGAAAAGTGTGTTTGTTGTGCTTTCTTTCATTTGTTTTTTTATTGCTCTACTGAAGCGATAAGCCTAATATAAAAGTGTTACAAATATAGGAAGTGTATTTTCCATTCTGGGTCTACTTGCAGAACACTGAATTATTTTAGAGGTCGCTTGGGTCGTAAAAATTATTTGAAGATTTCATTTGACTCCTATGACTTTACTGAAGTGCTAGTAAAATAGGAAATCTTTTAAAATGTTTTTGAAACAAAATTAAATGTTTAAAAATTTTGTCTATTTCATAAATACCCCTTATTTTAAATTTGTACCTAAAGAAGCTTTAGGATTGAAGTTTTTATCTTAAGTCTACAAAACTATTTTAAAAATTAACTATTTTGAGATATGCTCGTAAATGTAGTGGATATTGGTTTGACCCCAAACCTTGTTAATTTATATCCTTATAATTAGTTAATTAAAACAAAACAAAATTTTGATTAAAAGTTAAAACACTGTAATTTTTGAATAACTATGAAATATATTAAATATTTCAATAATTATTAAAAAATAAGTTTAATTAAAAATTTACCTTATTTATTTAAAATCTTATTTTAGACGAATTTTTTTGTGCTAAATTATTTGAAATGTTTAGAAAATATTAATAAAATAAAATTCAAGTTATTTGGTTATAGCCTATAGGCTAAAAAGAAAAAATACAAGCTGAAAAAAATTTATTAACTAACTTCATAATTCATTATAAAGAACTGTTTATGTCCACACAATTTGTTTATCACATTTCAGAGGAAATGATTGAAATAATAAATGTTAAGGATTCATAATACATGCATATCGTATAGTATACAACAATTCTTTAGATTTAATCATTTCTATACCACAAAGTGAATAAGGTTATAAGTTAGATTCGGAATTTTCAAAGTGCGCGCTTGAAAATATGAATAATAATTGATAGTCATTGGTCAGGATCTTTTTATAATTGAGTTTGAACATTATACAACGTATAAGTAAAGGTCAATTATTAGTTATATTTTGATTATTATAGGGTATGATTTTTTAATAAACTTGGTAATATTATTTGAGAATGCATATTTTGATTGCTATTTTCCGATTGTAATTTATAAGTAGTGTTCGGACTAGAGAAATTTCTGAGAAAATTTCTATGAGAAACTATCTAGAAATTTCTCACTTAAATTTCTCTAAGTAGTAAACCCTTTTGTTCGAAAGTAATCGATTTAAATGATCTTGGTCTCAATGAGAATCTTTGTTTTCATAGAATTGATTTGTAAAATCATTTTCGGCCAATGGACATCTGTTACCGTAAAATTGGTCAGGACAAATTAGTGTTCAAAAAAAAACTTTAATGAAAGATACATTTTGCACTAATTTGTCAGTAATTGAAGCAAAGTTTGAACTTGATAAAATAATTTATTAAACTTGAATATTTTAAGTTAGAAAAACTCTGTTTTACTCAATTTTATATTGATTTTCATTCACACCAATAAATTCAAAGTTTAAAATATTCAAGTTTATTTAACAATTTTGTCATATTCAAGCTTTGCTTTTATTACTGACAAATTAGTGCAAAATTTATCTTAAATCAAAACTTTTACACTAATTTGTCTTGACAAATTTCACGGGAGCAGATAGCCGTTGCCCGAAAATGATTCTACAAATCAAATCTATGAAACGTAAGCTATTCAACTAGACCAAAATAATTTGAATCCGTTACTCTCGAACAAAAAGGTTTACTACCAAGGAAATTTTGTATATTCAGTAGGATTCCCATTATTTATAACTATAAATGAATTAATTTATGTACAAAATGATTAATTTTTCACTAAAATAAGCGATAAATATTATGTTACATAGAAATAAATCCAATTTATTAAAATTTTATAATAGATAATAATAATTAATTAAGTTAATAAGTAATAAATTAAATTAATGAATAAAATAATTAACACTAAATATATTCTGGGAGGTCAAATATAAGAATTATTTTTCAAACACTGTAATTTAAAATAAAATAATAAAATAAATATAAATCTTGAAAAATAGTATATATTTCATGAGATTACACTAATGAGTTCATATTACAATCTAAAATTATTTATTTCACGTATTATATTTTTCCTATTATTAAATATTATAATTATTTTAACACTTACTAGTTAATTAATACTAAACTTAACGTTCGAAAAACTTTTTTACAAAGTTTAGAATTACAATCAAAATTGTTTATATAATTTTGAAAAAGATCATTCAATATC
>JAQFZM010001163.1:0-20496 GCA_034695785.1 Galumna obvia | reverse complement strand
CGATTACATATACTACACTTTACTACGTAAATGTAGTGAAAAATAGAGATAATATAATATAAAATGGGATGGCCATGGTCAACTTGACAGGGGGTATTGCTATTTTCGACTACTTTTCTCGCGAAAGGGGTCTATAGGGGGTATATTCAAAATGGCCGCCAAACCTAAAATAGGTAGTTTTATAGGTATTTTTAGGTATTTTCGTGCATTTATGCATACAAATCAAACATATTTAACGTATTATAAGTTATAATTTATAACATATTTAAACAACAAAAACTAAGAATTAATGACAAAAAATGAATTTTTCAAAAATCCAAAATTTCAAAGTCAAAATAATTCATATTTAGTGCTTATAAATATCACTAAAAATCTTCAAATTTGACTATATTATGAGTTTTTATTATGTTTCCTGTTATTTTACTTATTAATTACAGTCTTTTATTTATTTTCCCCCTCATTTTTATCGCTTTTACCAATTTTTCTCTACTATTTTATCGCAGATGGATTGGGGGGGGGGGTATTCAGCCGATCACAGGGGGGTATTTGGGCTATCCCCCCCAGATGGCCATCCTTGATATAAAATTAAATAAAATTATCTAAATATATTTAAAATAAGATTATTATATTATTTATTGTAATTTCTAAACTTTTACTAATAAAAAATTAATTATAAATTCTCTAATAGATAATGAAAATTATAAATAAATATCAATGATTTTGAAAAGAAGACTTCAATTTCTTCTTCTTTATCTCAAAATGTCTCAACTTTCTGTCCTCCACTTGTCGAGGACATACTCTAGAAATTCTACTCAATATCATAAAAAGCATTTGGTAACCATTGTCAAAGAGCTAGGCTACTCATTCATCAATATTTAAATAATGGCTGAAAATAAAAGCATAAAAGACTATTAGAATAAAAACTTATAAATTGATTGAAGAGCTCTGACATCACAGACAAGTGCATTTCAAATGGTCAGCATATTGTGATGTGCGCTATTGAACAAAAAGATAATATCCTGATCATAATGATAATAATAAATTGTTCATATAATTCAAGTCTTGGTCTTTTCGCTAGTCGTCAACAAATGACTAAATTTCTAATAATAAATAAGATATAAAGTAATTCGTTATTATTATCGGACGTAAATGACATGGATAACAATGAACACAAAGGGCGGCCATAGTTTATTCTATTCTTTACAATTCTATTGATCAGTTCCTAAACAGAAGTTTTAGATAACCTGTTCTTTAGTCCATCCCTTGACTAAAGTTTTGTTACTATTTTTCTGTGTATTTATCAACAAAAAAACAATGAAATCATTAGCAGATTATTATAGAACTGCTCTGAATATCAAAAATAAATCGTTCAAGCTTAAAATAGATCTTAAAATTACCTAGATAAGTGGCTAACAGTGGTAACAGCAAAAATAAATAAAAAGAAAAGTTATTAAGGAAAAAACATTCAAGAATTGTCTCTCAAAATCCACTTTCAATTTCACAGTTTTTCAAACTTTTCTATTTTATATCCAAACAAATGATATTTGAAGGATAACTACAAATATAAGATAAATCTAAAGACATTATTTCTGACAGAAAGCACTTCATCTACTATTCTATTCCATTTTATTCGGGGTATTTTTTTTAACAAATTTCCTTTGAATTCTATTTCTGTAAATAATCAGTTCTGACAACTCTCTCACTCTCTCTCTCTCTCTCTCTCTCTCTCTCTCTCTCTCTCTACAAATTGCTATTATATATTTTATCAAGCAATGTTTTCAACATGCTAGTTCATAATTAATAAATACAGCTAAAAATAAGCAAGATTACATTCTGTGCAATGAGTAAATAAGTAGATTTGAGTCCATTAGTTGTAAACAAATACTGAAATTTTCTATTCCAGCGGACAATCGCTGTCCGTTTTGATCAATAATTGATCACAAATTAAGTATTATAAGAAAAGATTGACTTATAATAAATTACTTATTGAATGAATGAAAACGAAACAAATAAACCATTAATTAAATAATAAAAGTTTGATTCAATCAAATATTTGGTACAGAATAGAGTTATATCACAATATTTGTCACTATATTTAAGTGGATCAGTGTTTAACAGAAATTAAACTTTTATCTATCTTAAACAAGTTTACCTTGCTCATATTCTGAGTGATAAGAGGATAAAATTACTTACCTTTCAATACCGATTGCGGTCAGAGTGAAGATCGAGACACAAACCGAGCAAATGGTTATGAAGTGTGTTAAGGGACACATAAAGTGAGGGAAAGGCCAGGCGCCATACATCAGGTCATAATAGGTGAAGGGTAATGAGAATGAGGCCATTGATATGTCGGCTATGGCCAAATTAACCAGATACTTTCTTAGGTCAGCCGATGAACGTTTTTTGGTGATCAGAATAAAAATGGCCAAAATGTTCGCCACCAGTGCTATGACTGCAGTCGCGCCGTACAATAGTGCCAGAAACGACTGATACGGTTCGGGCAGTGCCTCCAATTGGGACAGACTTTCGGTAACATTACTGGCTGTCTTATTCTTCTGGTTATTTTCCTGGTCTTTTATGTAATCCATATTTTGATGACTTTGAGAACAGAATAAAACTTTTTTTTATGAAATTCTTTTATATAAAACTTTTTTTGATTATTATTTTATTTTTTTATTTATATTTTCTTTTTTCTGTTGAAAACAATTTATTCGATAACAAATGCAATGACTGTCTGTTGTCTTATGGTGTGCTCATAGGAAATGATTATACGTTATTTTGTCGTAGCATTTGTTCCCTCACTTATAGAGTGAATAGTGTCTGTTCTCGGCTTTCACTCAGGAGTATATTGAGAGCCAACCACCACTTCTCTACACATTTATATATCAGTTCTCATATAAGTAATGACACAAACGATTTACTGATGTTTTCTACGTTCAAACGACAGCACTTCACATCTTATATACACTAAATCTATAGTATACAACTCATAGATTGTGTACATTCATGAACTTCGGTGGTTGAGTTTCTGCGCGTTTCGTTCTTTCAATTATAGACTTATTATATATACTTTTCTTTTAGTGGAAACAAAAATTAGATGAAAACTTTTCAAACATTTTGTTTATTTCAGCGAAAATATTATATAAATTATTATATAAAACAAAAACTTTATTTGTTTATAATAAATGATATTTTTATTGTATTTATATTTCATTTAATAACAAAAAATAATATTAATATGATTTCAAAACAAAAGTAAATATTGTTTTAAACAGAATTTACTTTATTTTTATTTACAGTTTATATCCGATATTTTTGTCTTTTCATTAGGATCTAGCAATAAATCGCTAAAAGGTTATCAAGGGCATATTAAACTTGGTCAAAAAATAAGAGAGAAAAAAATCAATAGCTATGATAAACACAAAGTCATGAGACTGAGTGAGTGCTGACTATTATTTCAAGTCCTGGCGTTTCGCGTAATTTATAAACAAATAGAGAATATTCTGTGCTAAGAGAAAAGGGTTGTATAAATGATTCATTGATTGAATATAAATGTCTCGGGTGAGATGTCATGTGAATAAAAATGACATTATTCTTTACTCTAGAATCATCTTTGACATTTATAAGTGGAAAAACAAGCTAGATTACTCAAAATTCTATACTTCATTTAAGTGAAGATTTATTATTGAAAATAAAGTTTATTTATAACTTTCATTGTTTGTTTAGGAAGTAAATGACCCTTACTTAATTTTATAAGCTAAAAGATACTGGAATATTTCGGTAAATGATCTAGATACTCGATTGTTAAGTATAAAATGATACAAATCTCTTATTGCAATACAAAAAAAAGTCAAAAAAAATATTTTCAAAGAAAGAGATATAAAAAATTTGTTTCAAATAATTTATAAAAAAAATGTAAAGAATTTATTCAAAATAATATCCATTTTTTATAGATATTCTTTTGTTCAGATTTTTTAAGAATATTTCTCCAGGGTAACAATTATTTGCTTCTCTATATTTTAAAGTAACTAAATTACCTAGAGCAAAATCTTGGTTTGATGTTTTTTAATTAAATAATTAATTGAAAAATCTTCTGTTTATCAAATATTAAAAATATTTTCGCAAGCTTATATATGAAAGGTTCCATGTCATCTAATTAAAAAGAAAATGAAACTTTCATAAAACTAATCCGGATTAAATTTTCAATTGTATTTTTATAAGCCAGCAATAATTTCGCTGGGTATATTTTTTAAAGATAAGGCTTATATGTTATTATCGAGCTATTTAAAATTAATATTAATCTTGCAAATATTAATTAATAACAATATTTTTGTCTAATATTTTATTATAAAAATGTTTTTAAACTAATTTTTGTTTCATTTTATGAAATTATTAAATATAAAGTATATAATATAAATTTAAGTTAGATAGTTAGTTATAAATGTTGCTAGTTTTAAGCTTATTATCTTGTTATTTAATTATTTCATTAAATTTTTAAAATATAAAAATTTTCTTTGAAAAGTATCATATTTTCACCATGATAAAAAAATATAATCTTGTTAAAAAACAATTTCAAAATTGTTATCAAATATTATAGAAAATTGAAGTAAATCTTTCCACAATTGGATATAAACTTAATATTATTAACTCAAGAATTACTTGAAAAACAAAAAATATTAATTACATAAAAAAATATTTTCTCGAAATAATATCAAAATCTATTACCAAATATTTTATCTGTATAAGTTAACCAGCTTAAAAGATAGATGAAAATTTATGAAAACAAATTCTTTTCGATTAAATAAATAAAATATTCCATAATATACAAATAAATTATAATATAAATGAACTTATTCAAAAACATTTTTCATTCCTCTAATTATTGTAAGATAAATATAATTAAATCTCTTTGTTGGGATAAAAAACTGGTCATCCTTGCTTTAAGCCGTGATTCTATTCCATTGCAAAATATATATTTCATTAAATTCCTGATCAAATAAGTTATAATTTTCTTATTTTCGTTGACTATATTTTTATTGATTTTTCTCTTAAATCATTTGCTTCTTAAAACTTCAATAAGAAATAGAGTGTCCTATTGCTGATGAATAGTCCTTTTTTTCTTAGGAAAAGGACTCTTCACTATTGTGAGCACACCCTCGCATTCACATTAAAATTAACTTTCATTGATAATAGTGTTCTTCGACTGGAATTAACTTCATTTCTCTTAAAAGGATTCTTAGAAAAAACTAATTCATATATTTCTTTCTCCACAAATACTATGAACACTTATTGATCTTGGTAAATGTGCCCAATATTATCAAGTATGGTGATAATAAATGATTCTCAAGCAGATCTTCAAACTGATAACAAGGTAAAATTTATGTTTTCTTAGAATTTTTCTGAATTCTTATTTTATAATAATAATGATCTAGGTTAATTTTAACTCATAGAAGTGACCCTTTTGATACTCAATATTCAAAATAAACATAATACTAATGATCTAGGATAGTTTGCCATGATTGAATCAGTGAAATGGATTCTACAGTAAATGTCATTACTTATCAATACTTCTCTTCAGTGTATGTCAACTGTCGATCGTTAGGAATCCAATTATTTTAAGTATAATATATTTGTGTGCCTAGAACAAATGGACAAGGTCACTTTCATCAAAGAAAGTATATGTTTTTTAAATAAGGTTAATGTTTGCCAATTTAACCAAGCAAACCTTTTTTCTATTTCAATAAAGTTTATTCAAGTAAACCAATTTATAATTGAAACTTGGAAGCTTCTAAGTAAAGAGCTAGAGTATTTTTAGCTCTAATCAAGACTAGAATTTTAACAAGGCATTACTTTTATTTTTACAAGAAGAAGTGAAAATACTCTGACGTGAAAAATAACTAGGTTAGTTATTTATTTGGGTCTAAAAAGTTAAGTTTTCTTTTTCATTTTGGGTGCCCTATAATCGGTAAACATTCTTAAAGATTGGTTTAACACCTTTAAGAGTTAAAGCAATTGTCACATATTTTGTTCGTCAATTATTAATAAAAGGATCATTTGGTGGACATTCTATTAAGTCTAATATAAGAAGAATGTGTTTATAATTTCTTTTCGATTGAATTCTAATGATTTACAGTTCAAAAAGAAAATTGTGTTTCAATTTAGAGAAAATGATTTTCAAACAAATAGCTATTCCTTAGAGAATTCCTAATGAATTCTTATAGTAGAGAATGTGTGAAATGCAATAAATGGTTAAAATTGTTTTATCTCTAACAGAATGTAAACCCATTTTTTGAAGGCAACTCAACGTTCAATTAATAGAAAGCTATTAAAATAAATAAACAGTCATTTTGTTTTCAATTATTTGTGAAATTATTTCTCATATAAACAACACTTCAAAACAAAAGTCTTTTAAGTTTTAAAACTATTATTATATAAACTGTTGTTTTGTTTAAGTATTTGACGTTAATTGAGTTAAAAATATTTGGAAAATTTTTCAGAAAATATTATTTAAATCATTTAATCGATTTTCTGTTTACAATATTTTGTGTGAATAGCCAAGATAATTTTAGTTAAAGATTTAATTTACTCTATAAACCAAGTTTAAATTAAAAGTGAACCCTAGAATAATCTTTTAATTTATTTGAACTTTGATATCATTATCATTAAGGTATAATACATTCATTGCTTAATTTATCATAATACTATTTATCCAGGTACTTAATTTAACAAGATACAATTTTTAAGCAATGTGCATTCTTCTTAAGTAATAAATGTTCTTGATATATCTAAATTTCGATTTAACTAGATTATATTTTGTTACCAACGATCGGTTTTATCGAGCACTAACTGTTTTACTATATAATTCTATAAAATTTTGAGAAAAAAATTTATTCATAATATTGTTATAACATTTTGTCGAAACCTTTTAAACAAATTTAATTTATTTTATTTTAAAATTAATTTAGAGTTAAAAAATTGATATAAACAATTTTGCATGGTGAAATAAAAACAAAATTTCATTATAAAGCAAATTTTAACTTTTAAGAATTTTATCAAGTTTAGTTTAAGGCGACTAAATAAAATCAAATTTGCAACACATAAACTGTTCATGGTCAATTGAAATTCTATTCGCGATATGTTTATTATTTGAATTGTATTTACTGTTTCTGAAAATGAGACATAAAAGGAATTTATAACATTATTTTGAGAAACTAGATAGTTTAATGCAATTGAAACATATAAATTTACTCTTTCAATTCTATTTAACCAGATGAATTTTCTCTTAAACAGAGAAAGAATTTGAAGCAAAGGTATATATGTTTAATTTATTATAATTCATCAAGAATAACGATGTTTACCAAATTAAAACTTTCAACTAATTTCAATAAAATGTTTATCAAAGCAAACAAACAAATGACCTTGTTTAAAATATATATCATCTATTTTATATATAAATTATAGTATAGGTATTTGATTATGGCCTAAGGGTTCAATTCTTAGAATAATATTCTGGTGGGAGTTCTAAAACTATTAGGATAATTGTGCTTTAAATTTTTGAGTTATATACAATGTCATGTATATTGGTAAAATAAATATTATCTTGTTAAATCTGAAAATTGAATTGCCAAAATATAAATTCAATTTAAAGAAAATCTAATCAAAAAAACAAGATAAGTGGAATAAACAAGATAATCTAGTGTCTAGACCACTCTTGATTCATATTATTGACATTTGCTAAAGTTAAAAATATTACCAAGATCATTTTGAAATTAATGTCTTCTTTAAGCTTTTTAGAGAAATTCTTTTCAGTGAATTTCAAAATAGTGTATAATATACGGATTTTTGGGATTTTTTAGTCCTTTTTCTTAATAAAACACAAAAAAATATTTGTTTTCCAAATAAATACATATAAAATAAATTGAAAAATAAATCCTTGTTTACGTTTCAAGTGTTTAACTTGGTCAATAAATTTCTCTTTAAACTATAAAAATTTATAGTAATCTATTAATGTTTTCCAAGAAACTCAAGGATTGCAAACATGATATTTTAATTAATTACCTTGTTCTAATTAAAAATAAAATTAATTAACTTCCTAAATTTAATTTATTTAAACTAATCTAATTTATTAATGCTATGTGATCTTGGTTATATCTTTATCTATTAATTTTATGGAAATTTATTTAATTTAAGACATTTTTAATATATTTTTAGAAAAAATATTTTTTTAAATTTTTAAAATAATTTAAATGAAATTTTCAGAAAAATATTATAATTTTTATAAACTTTATTGTATATTAATAATTTATATAATGAATATTCTTAGCAAGATAAAATCTTTCAATAGAAGTAATAATAAGTTTAAAAAGGAATTCCAAGAATAGAGAAAAATAAACATTTATTTGAAATAAATGTTTCGCCGAAAATCTTCTTTTGTTTTAAAAGTAAAGCAAATGATTCAATGATTTTGTTATTTATTTTTTTGAGAAAAAAATTCAATATTTCTTTCAGTACTTCTGAATAGTTTTTATACTTCAAATAACTATTTAATAGATTAAACATTGAATCGTTCTGAAAGTACAAATTTGTGGTGTGCAAGATCATTAATAATAATGCTCTTTAGGTGTAATCATGCACATCCCCTTTTTAAAAAAAAATTGTATTTATATAATCATTTTATTTTTGATTTCATTTGTTATTCAAATTTTCATTCCTTTGATTTAAGACAAGAATAAAAGATTTCTGAATTTCTTTTTCATTTCATTTATTTAATGGTTTACTTAATTTAACAATGATCAAGATGGATTGTTATAAAAAATTTCTTGTTTAAATATTTTTATGAAAAAATATTGATTAATAATTTCTTTCAAGCTAACTTATTTAATATTACTTTACAAGTTTATACTGAACTCAAAATTTTGTTCTACCTTGATCATATTCATTATTTCTTTCTAAAAGCATAATAATTCGAAATTGAAATGAAAAACAAATGTCTTTTTTTATAAAATGATTTTTTTATTAAATATTTTTTCTCTATATTTTTATAGAAAAAATCCTTTGGGAACAAATGTTCTAGCTTAATAGATTTCAATAGATTAGTTTTCCAAATATTAGACTCTTTATTTGCAATAGAATTTCTCTCATAAGTTCGATATATTCTGACATTTATTTTGAATGAATGACAGAATTGTATTTTAAGTTTAACTGAAAATTATTGAATTAATGCAAAGCAGTCCATCAAATGAAGTATAAAATAAACTTTTATACTATGAATAAACATTGATAATTTGCATTAATAATTTATTTTATTGATCAAGATTAATTTAGGCTATTGGGAATCAAATAATTTTATATTTAAATATTAGGAAATAGTATTAAAAATATTCAATTTTGAATCAGTTATAAGTTATAAGACTGACAGTCAAACCTGATTTAACCTTCACTAACCTCTGAACTAATTACTGAAATATTTCAGTCATTAGACTTATCGATACCTCAATTATGAACTTTTATTATGTTTTCCTTTTCATATAAAATCAATGGATAGACATAATTAACTTCAGGCCTTATTATGCCTTATGTCTGTTCACATCTTATTTGTACACATGTCCTCATTATTACACTTAGTTCTGGTCAAGCCTTATGTCTGTTGATAACTTTTAGGAGTACATACCTTTAACTCTTATTTCAATACATATTGTTCAACTGTTTTGTAATAAACCAAAGATAAACAAATCCATAGAAACGGTTACTAATGTAAACAAATCTACTACATTATTGACTTGTGAAATGTGACGTTTTGTTTACATAGAGACATGTTTTGTCGATCTCTGTAATAAACTTTCTTATATTTATTAAGTGTGGTGTTTATGAGCTGTCCTGACCTAAAGCACGGCTCAATTTTTATCAAAATTCAATTATTTCTATCTATAAAATCTATATAAAAAGATAAACCAAATGTAATTTGATTGTATATATAAACGCTTTTTTGAAACTCACCATAAATGTTGCAAGAATCGCGTCCTAAAAGAACAATCAATTTAATTTAATTCAATATTTAAATATAATTCATAAAATAACTATGGAATAAAATTTATTTAATTTTCTATTAATCGTGACTACCTAGCATAATTTAAAAGAAAAATATTAATTCTTATGATTAATAAACAGGTAGAACGCAAAGATTTCCATTAGAGGTTGTTCTAGCAATTAATTAGTGATGAAACTCAAAATAAAAAAAAATAAAAGAAAGAAAATAAAAATATATTTATTCACAAAATTCTCTATTATATTAACCAAAAAAAACAACAGTGAAAAAGATGAAACAAGAATTTGACCTTTATCAATCAATTCCTAATTATTTGTGCATTCCTTCAGCCGGAACACATTTATATAAGTATGGAATATCCTTATATAAAGAGGAAACTTTTAAAAAGCAAACAATATTTAATCCTTTCTTTATATTCTTCTACGGATTAATTTATACTTTGAGACAAATTGTCTTAATTTTATCATTCAATGAATGGTCTGAAAGACATTATTTCTATACCGGAGACTATGGATACTATATTAGAGCTCAGACTCACATCAATTTATTTCTTATATTTACAATTCTTTTGATGTTAAGCACACAATTGGTTCACTTCTGGCATTATTACCAAGATCCAAATAAGCCTTTATATTTAGCACCTTTTGAACTGATATCTGGATTACGCTCACCAATTAATCTAGGTAATATAGAAAAATAAATTATCATAATTTTACCTAGCTAATTTGACCCAGGCTTAACCCAAAAAGAAGACATTCTTAAACTATTAAACATTTCCAAACATTATTTAAAATATTCTGACATAATTTGGTTAACATTTCCTTTGGCTGGAATAACCTTTTGCTCCATTTTATGTTTTTATATAAACAATTGGTTTGAATTATTAGTTGTCCTGTTTTGGACACTTAACAACTCACTGTTGGCCATCTTTTTGGGCACTAACTATGTCTATCAATTGGTTTATTTTATAATAATTTGTCGTTACTTTAAAGTGAAGCTCAAGTGTCTTAACAGAGACATCATAAACACACTTTCCATAAGAGATCCTTCAAAAATAGGTCAGAATCTAAAGGTACGACGCCTTCTCTACAGAATGAATGCCATCCATAAAGAGATTCATGAGATTAATGATGAAATTTGGTCAAAATATTTACTATTTTTAATAATAGGTAGGTCTTGCTAAAAAGAAACTTTTCCAGGAACTTTCTAAGAGGAATTTTTCTAATTTTACAAAGGAGGTTCTTTAAATATTTTGAGAAATATTTCTAGAAATATTAATCTTAATATTAATTATCTAAATATATAAATAAATATAAATATTATATAAATAAATATAAATTTTATATAAATAATCTAAATATTTACCTCTAATTCGGAAACTTTATTGAATGTTTCTTGGTGCTAATAAAGTTTATTTTAGAACAACTTTAATTATAGGAAATATCGCTGTCGGGAACTTCAGTTTTTATGTATACTTATTTGTAAAAATTTCATTTGTTATTAAGTTATCATTCTTTTACTGTTCATTCCTCTGGTTCTCAATGCTATCCATTATTCTTAAAGATGTGTCAACTATTGTGTCTCAAACAAGTAAATCACGAAAATTATTGTTAAGTATTTTCTTTGAATTAGACTTCAATTTGAATATTAAGTTTAAGGTAATTATTTGTTTAAATTTATCTTGATAATTATGAATAATTATTCATTGATATCCTGATGTACAGCTCCTTTCATTTATGGAGAAATTGGGTCAGAATAAGATTGGTTTCTATTGTTATGATCTCTTCATTTTAAACTATTTAAAAGTCTTTGAAGTATTGATTATTTTTATCTCTTTTCAAATGATTTTATTTCTTAAATTTTCTTTTTTCTATTTGTTTCAGATAATAGTCTTTATTATTCTTTCTTTCCTTAAACTCATTGAACCTTAAAATGATGAAACATCTTATAAATGTAAATTAATCTTGTTAAATAATTATTAAAACTTTTAATTTATATTCTTTAAAACGAGTACAATTAGCATTCGATTTAAGCAATCGATTACTAATAAATAATGTTTTTTAATTTTTCAATATTACCTAATAAATTTTATGTTTTATCATCTAGTTGATCCTGTTGCTAAAATATATTTTGTTTATTATATTATGGCTATTATTAAATTTGATTATAAATAATCTTTTACATTAAAAATCCATAGAAAAATTTATAAAATTTCTCTTAAATACAATTTGCTTAAATAGAGAATTTATTGTATAAATTTATTTATTCTAACTGAAATGTACCAAGTTATATAAAATTATTTAATAAAGCACTACCTACGAATGTTTTGAAATAAAAACATATAAAAATAAGAGAATAAACAAGAAATAATTTCTCTTATATAAAAATATTAGGAATATTTTATTATCAAATGACAGGACATTTATCTGAATTATGAGCAAAGAGTCTATTATTTCATATTTCGTTTAATCTAAGACTTAAAGCAATTATATTCTATAAATAGTGTCTAAAATAACGGAAACAATCGATAAAGAGATAATATTTCATTATTTAATAAGTAGAGCCAATAAAATTATAATAGAAATGATCTTGGTTTGCTTTTTATTCTATTATTCTAATTATGTGATGTGCAAAACAAATATCAGATTACCTTGTATATTGTCTCCAGGATAGGAAATGAATTAATGACAAAAAAATATTTGATTATATGATTTAATTCAAAATAATGTGATTTATTCATTTCATTTATCATAAAATATATTTACCAAGGTAAAATTAATTTTATATTAATATTTTAATTTTAAAGTAATAATAGCTTGGTAAAATAATGTAGAAAATTATGTTAAATTATAAGTATACTTTGAATTTTAATGAATTTAATTAATTATATTTATTTTTATATAATATACATTTCATTTTTAAAAAGCATCAAGAGCATAAATGAACAATTTCGTAAGTATTTACCATGTAAAATTTAATGAAAATTATTTAGTAACACAAATAACTAAATTAATTTCCATAATTTTGTAGACTAACTGTAAATATTAATAAAAATATGTTTTGAAATGGAAAATATGTTTTTATGAATTTAAAGCCATTACAGAGTATTAATTCAAAGCAATTCATTTTCTCAATGAAAGGAAGGCATACTTTTGCAGAAGTCATGGAAAGTTATTAAATACATTTTACAGTTTCTTTAGTGTGGCAAGAATATTTTTCAAACAATAATAAAAGAATCATTATCTCAAATGGTAGCTCATGCTTGAAATTCTTTTCAAGATCATTTTTCATAAGCTATTTATATAGCGTTTCAAAGAAAAATACAATTAAATAGAAATTTCATAGTTGAAATTTTTCCATAAAATATGTATGCTTATTAATCTTGATTCAGTGAATATTTTACAATTTTTATAGATAGCGTTTTGGAATTTTAATAAATGTGTCAATTGTTTAAATTATACTTGCCCATTTGTGCATGAAAATAATTCCAGGGTATATTCTTGGGTATCATAATATAATATAAAGTTTATATTATATTTCACAAGATGAAATTTCCTATTATTATAATAATAAAAGCTAATTTATTTCAACAAAAATTTAATGCACTAGTTGAGATATCAAGATGCTAATGTGAATTAAAAAGAGCTAGGAAACGATCTTGTTGAATTATATTTTACACCAATATACATTTATATTTTAAGTTCTTAAGAAATACGTAAATCATATAAATTGAATTTTTAAGTCAATTAAATTAATGCATATTTTAAGTGAAAAATAATTTTATTATCATAAAAATAGAAATTGATTTTTGATTTTAATGGAATTCTTGTAGTAATTATTTATCTTCAAATAGTTAAGTAAATTTCTATGTAAATTATAGAATGCTTTTAAGGATAAATCAAATTATATTTTTTTCTTTGCTTTAGTTATTAAAGTTTTATACCGTATTATCTCACATATAACTTTATGAACTTATTTGAAAATTTGTATTAAAATATTATATTTAAATTTCATAGCAATAAAGTGGTTATGGATTAATTAAAATATTGCAAAATCGAAATAAAAAGAAGATTCAAAATATATTTTGGATAGTTAACACGATTTGATAAATGGACATACAAGTTGCAAAAAATAAGTTCAAATTGCTAGTATTATAACTTGTTAGATTATTAATAAGTATTGCGGTAAAATATATCGTGATTAACAGATTTGATATATAATATTTTCTAATCTGTTCTGCGATAATTGTTCTTTTTAAGGTAGAACAAAGAAATTTTAAATGAAAATATAAATACACAAAAGAACTACTTGATCTCATCAATCCTTAATAAGCACCCATTATATTAACTTAATTTATTATTAAATCTTAAAAATATTAATAGGATTGTTAAGCAAAATAGGGTTCTAAATCTATATATAAATATATTGACCGCTAATCACTATTCAAGTTTTTGAAAGTTTTAGAGCATTTCTTATTTATTGTTAATTTTTTTAATATTTATTTATTTTCATAATTAAAAGGTTTATCATATTAAGATAAATTCTTTTCAGCTATATATAAAAACACAAAAATTAAATTAATTAATCATAAATAACAACTCCGACCCAAATGCCAATAGTACCACGTTTATAAAATTTGACTGAACATCGGAGGTGTTTATAAGAAATTGAATCAAAAGTTTTGCCACATATATGTCCATATTTTTTAAAATGCAAAATTTATTGAAATAAAAAAAATTATTTATGAAATATCATAATTAGACAATTGATATACATGTATTGATATACAATATATCTAGGGTAAAAAAATGAATCTACTTTTTGAAGCCTTTGCCCAACTGAGAAAGACAATACGATATCTTTATATTTAAGATTTTTTCCAGTTTTCTAGCTTTTTATCAATGACCATGATCTTTATTGTCCACTTGATCAATATGACATTTGCAAGATTTTTCTCTATATTTTTGACAACGCTTTTGAGTTTTCGTATCACTAATTTCTATCTCATCAGCAATTTCAGCAGAAATTGAATAAAGAATTTTTTATTATAGTTTTTATAACCTATTTCATCCTCTTCTTCAATTTGCAACAAGTAACATTTTTGGTTTAAGCAGTGTTACATATAAACAAAAGTTAGAACATGCATTAATGTTCAAGTAATATATTTTATATTAAAATTAATTTAGATCCAAAAAAGATTAACATAAAAATGTAACCATCATGTTTATGTTTATTATGCGTATTTCTCTAATGAAGTATTATTGAAATGAAATTTTTAATTTCTTTTTAAAATAATATAAATGTTGTGTTTGTTTCTAATCAATAACTCTTTACTCTATGTTCAATTTATTTTTAGCCTAATCAATTTGCATAGTTTACTTATTAAAACATTCTAATTTAGTTTTTCTTTTATTCACCAATTATTCATTGCCTTAAAAAAAATTTTTCAATAGTCAAAACCCCTTCGAAGAATTATAAACAAAATGTAAATAAGATTTTATATAAACAAGTTTGGGTTAAAAAGCCCAATTTATTTTAAGCTATTTAAGTGTTTTATGATATAAAGAGTTGTATATTTTGCTAAATTAATATATTTCCAGATTAATTTGTTTCTAGATCATATACGTGATTATATTTTCTAGATAAAATGGGTAAATGAACTACTTAAAAATATTTGCTATCTGTTAGCCAGCACTTTTTTCGCCATTTGCCAATATGCTAGTTAAATAACAATTAATAACGCATTTCATTTATATTTTACTTTTTTTTCTAATAAATGTCTAATCTTGGGAATTTCATTAAGATCTTCATTACACAATAATCATTAATAAGCCAAATTTAGGCGTATTTTATATGACATGTGCAAGATAATAAAATTATACAAACACATTTGAATGTCTAAGGAAAGTAACAAAAAGTTATAAATAATAAGATAAATAAAATCATGGATGGCCAAAGGCGGCCGCTCCCAGGGGCATTTACCCCTCCTTGGACGAAAAAAACCTCAACTGATCTAATGCTTGTCCATAGACGTAATGATAAAGGTATCATTGTTCCAGGGGAGTATTTTGCCAATTTTCTGCTCCAGGGGGCATTTTGAAATACCCCCCTATTGGCCATCCCTGATAAAATGTATTTTTATTTAAAAATTAAAGTCAACAACACTAATTAAAATTTTTTTTATCTCGATAAATTAATGTAAAGATTTATTTGGAATTACCTAGTAAACAAATCATATTCTTTGACAGTGAATTCAATAAGTACAATATAAAAATTTTTTTTGAAAAATTTTAAGTTTCTCTCAAAAAATAATTTTAAAATAATTCATAATTATTATATATTTTATTTATTTTCGTTTATTTCTTTAAAAACAATAATAGCTGTAATATTTATTTAATTTAAAACTTTTATCAAGGCAATTTTTTAAGAGAAATACTAACTCTATATAAAAAGTAATATTAAATTACTTTTGAAGTTTTATATGGATTCGGTTTTTATGTATTTTAAGACTTCTTTAAAATGATTTCGTAAGAATACATTTAAGAGTTTTTTAAGGGGAAACAATTTTTGCATTATGGTAACTTTCAAGAAAGTTTTTCTACTTACTAGGATACTTACTTGAAAGATTCTTTGAAAAGCTTTCAAAAAGATTTTAAAATTTTAAACTAATATTTAACTTAAAAGCAAATTATCATAAAATCTCTATTGATTTCTATATGAGTTTTTTCATTAGTTGAAACTTATTTTACATTTTTCCAACTATAGATTGACATCTTTCTAAAGTTTAAAACAAATCTTTCTTTTTTAACTAGGCAGGGTTGTATAAGTTCCCATGAGCTAGAGCATTGAGTGATATCTTGTTGGATTTATTATGAAATTTTGTATAAAAATCTGAAATCAATTTTTGCCAACGGCAATTATCTTGGTCAAAAATGCTCGGTGAATATTGACAGGAAAAAGTTTAGAAAAACGTGTTTAAAAGCTTTAATACTAAACTCTAGCAAGTTTCATATCATTATGTTTTGACATTGAGTTTGTCTATGAAAAATAATTTATTTGACTTTGAAATATTGTTTACAAATTTATGAAATACCTATTTTAAAATAGTTATAAATACTAATTTATCTTTTAAAAAATGATTTAATATAATTGAATTATTATAATTGATTTTTTATAAATGATTTTTATAATTGATTTAAATATAAAGTATTCTTATTTTCTTTGGAAATGAACCTTGCTAAAGTTTAGTTTTAAAGCTTTAAAACATGTATTTCTAATCTTCTTCCTGTCAATTTTCACAGAGTATTTTTGACCAAGATAATTGCCGTTGGCAAGAATTAATTTCAGATTCTTATACAAAATTTAACAATGAATCCAAAAAGATATCACAATGCTCTAGCTCATGGGAACTTATACAACCCTTACTAGTAAGCTTTTAAACGAAACTTTCAAATATTTTGACCATGGTTCTTTAGTTTTTAAAATGGTCATAAGCAGATTTTGACTTCAGATTCTTAATCAGCTTTCTTTACAAAATTTAACCATGTCACTCTTATTATTAGATTCAATCGGCAAATTAGATATATTCCCTAGTTAGACTCCAAATAAGCTAAAAATCTTTGAGTAATAATATTAAAAATATTTAAATTTATGTTAAAGCTTTGTTTAATAAAAGATAAATTTAAAAAAATTAAAATGGAATTGAATTTAAAATAAACATACCATTTTTATAAATTAATTTTATCTTTATATACCTTTATAAACGAGTTTCAATTAGCGATTGTGTTGATGGCGCTATTTATGGCTAATTAGCTATACTTTTGTATTTTTAATAATTAATGATAACAAATCTACTTAAAATGTAAAACTATAAAATTTCATAAATTAAATAAATAAAGATCTTATAACAAAGAACAAGCATCAGTTATGGAGCATTTATCCAGCTGGAGAAAAATGGTAGGTTCTTTATATAATCATGTTTCATTTATTTAATTACAAATAAAATAAATTTGTTTTTACCTGAAATATTTTTTTAAATGATTTTTATGAATGTTTTTAACAAGCTTTCATTTTATCAAAAAGGGATACAGTTAAACCTCCAAAGAGTGAAACCTCCCAAGAGTGAAAACCTCTCATGTATGTATATTATTTTGGTCCCGAGTCCCAATTGATTAAAATACATTATATCTGAACCTCTGATTAGTGAAAACCTCTCATCTCTGAAGTTAATACAAAACTTTAGACCCCAATAGTATCAGCAGAACCTCTCATTTAAATATTTTTTCGGTATTTTAAATACTGTAAAAATGTTTTTATTCAAAATATATGTCTATTTGTTATATTATTTTATGAAAAATAGACTTAAATTAAGTCACTTAAGTATAATTAAATTTGGTTAACAATGAATTTAAGATTTAAAATATCATTTTGTCACAATTATTGAGGAAATAAAGTTAAATAAGTACTTTGATTCTGGTTTACAACAAAAATATTTTATATTGAAATACAATATTTCTATTGGCATATAATAGACAATAATTTGAAATAAATGAAGCAAACAATCAATAAATCATTTAATAATATTTTAAGAAAAAAATTTAAGATTAAAACCTCTGATGAGTGAAAACCTCCAATGAGTGAACCAATTTAGTGGTCCTGTGCTTTTCACTCTTTGGAGGTTTAACTGTATATATAAAATAATTGGATTTTATTGATCTGTAGTTAATGAATCGATTTTATATTAAATATACAGTCATATTTCGATTTAGACTTACAAAATTTGGGCTAAATTTGATTTAAGCCAAAAACATTGTAAATATAGAAACATATAAGTGATCAATAAATTCGGGTTCGAGTCTATAATTACTGAATCGTTAACTTTTTAAACACATTTACGTTTATAAGAATTCAATACATAATTTAATTTTATATTTAAAGCATTTTTAATAATAAATTCATTTAAATATGAATTAAATTTGTATTTATTTTATTTTATAAATAATTTAATGAAAAATATGAGAAAATAAGTAAAAGTTTTATTCATTTTCTGTTTTAAACTTTTTAATTAAAGCATTAAATTTTTGGGAAACTTTTTTATATTCATTTTAAATCTATTTGTGTTTTGTTAGACTTCTTATGTGTGGTTATCCCTCTGTTTATAATTATAATATTCTGGTTTCGCAAAAATATTGATATCAATAGTTGTGATTCGTTTGCACTTCTCTTTCAGTTTAGTCTCGATTTCTTGTTTTGCGGAATCAGTGCTCACATTAAACTCAATGACTTTCAAGTTTGAGAGTCGACTCAGACTAATGGCTGTTAATTCAGTGCAAATGAATGGGAAAAAAGATATAACTATAATTGACTGAAGTTTCGGTAAATACCTTTCAATATCTTCAAACATATTTTCATTGAAAATAATATCAGAATAGAAATGAAAACAATAAAGTAAACCGAAAATAAGCTTTAAATGAGTCAACTCTTGAAAAGAATTAAATGTATTATCAAAAGACAAATCAATTTTTGATTTCATATATTTAGGGAGTGAAGAGTCGATCCATATATTGATATTCAATCGTTTCAATCCTTTGAATCTCTTAAGAGATGTCAAAAGATCTGCAAAACTGTTATCCAGAGACCAACTAAACTCTTGACACTCGATATTAAATTCAAGGTTTGATTTTTGGTCTCATTTTGAAGAAAATCCCTTAAAATCAATTGTTTTAAACCATTTCTGTTGTCTTCAATCAATGTTTTGAATGTTTTGATATCTTTGTCTCTTAACCCTAAGATCTCTAATCTTTTCAAACTATTGAAGTGAACATTAGATAAGTCGGGAATACGTCTAACGACCAGTTCTTCAATGTTTAAGAGTTGAGTCATAAACGAAAAACCTTTTAATTTGAAAATTATATTATTTTTATTCTTTAATATTAAACTAAATTTTATTTAATTATTCAAAACTCACTGTAATTAACAAAATGTTTGGATCCGATATCAATGGAAACAATATTCGAGCCATACATTTCAATGACCTTGTTCATTTGTCTTTCCTCATATTTGCTATCATTGAAATCAATTTTTTTTAATTGAATACCATTTTTGATGAGAGACTCGATAACCATTTGATTGAATCTTTTATTTTCATTCAATAATTTAATTTCAGACAATTTGTTAAACTTTTTCACAAATATATCAATCGCTTTGAAACTCATTTTTTCCATTATTGAGACAATTTCTATGTAATAGTGTTTCTCGAAGAGAGTCCTCCGGAACTGTTGTAACACACATTCGAGTCTGAGTTTGTTTTCGAGTGACAAATACTGGAGAATGTCTTCAGACAAGTCGTCACAAATCCTCTCCTCATATGAGTTTCTCTTTTTGGCCACTTTTGAGTTCATCTCTCCTTTTATTTCTGAAGTCTCGACTGAATTCACTATAAATTAAATAAA
>JAQFZM010001162.1:0-20514 GCA_034695785.1 Galumna obvia | reverse complement strand
GTTCTATTCATGCCGTGTACTAAAACGGTCACACTTTTGATATTAATCTGTTTTCGTTTAAATAAAATACTTATTCTAAAATTGTCTATTTGTTTGATATCGGCATCTTTTCTGTTGTGGTCTCGGAGACTCACAACATAGCTGAAAGTCCGTATTCGGGGACAACGTAAAGGTAAGTGTAGTCAGACAAAGACAGACGATATCGGGAGGAAACGTGGTCAATACGCCTAAATGTTGGTTACATTTTGGTGTTCCGTTTTCCACGTCAAGGATCGACTCATTAATCAAAGGCTTTGGAGGTCTGAATCCGGCGAAATCGTCGCCGACTCTTGGATCTGTATTTTCAGACCTTTCATATGGTGGAGGCGCCAGCTGTCTCGCCCCGAACGACAGCCGTTTTTGTTGATATCCCTATTGTTGGCCAAAGTCTGTGTTTGGATCGCTTTTTCATGGCTGATTCGTTCATCGATCCCCTGGTAGTGGCCGGTTTTGTGGGAGGGGAGGATTCAATGAGTGAATCAATAGCCACTAATTCGGTTAAAGGCAGTAGGTCGAGTACATATCAACAATTAGTGACTCGATTCCTAAACTCAGAAGACTCACAAACACTTGTATCTGCAATCGAAAGTCTTAATAAATATTTTGCGACGAAGATGTATTCGCTGAATCAAATTTTAGCCCGAACTCGAGAAGAGGGTACCCCAGATGTCGAACAAAGAGTTCGTGAATATATCGCCCGTAATCAAAATCGTTGGAAACGATGGCGACAGGATCTACAACGACGAGAGACTGAAATCCTGTTAGAAAAACTAAGTCAACCATCCGAAGACCTAACAGTTATTGATGAAAGTATAGACGACGAAAACGAAAATTTAGACAGTGTTTCGGTTATCGAAAAAACACGACTTCAATCCCAAATTAATTCGTTGACTCAACAGGTCAAACAACTGAAGAGTCGAGAATGTAAACATCATTCAACTCCAATAACGTCAGTAAACCCCATTAATCGAAAATATAGCCGACCGAATATAAGTCATAACAAAGAACGAAATGTCAACGAAATCAAGAAACAAGTCACTTTAAACACTTACCCGAAAACAATCAAGAGCCACTCTTCCACCCATTCACCTATATATGGTTCCGAACATTCTTACCATTCAAATACGACTTTACTGACGTCTATTAAAAAAGAAAAACCAAAGAAATAGAAGTCAAACGAAAACTTTGCTTATCGAAATCAGTTCGGCACAAGAAGAGAAGTCCCACTATATCAAGGGACCAAGCCTTTCTTTGATCCTAATCAAATTATTCAACCCAACACATCTATGGTATCAATGAGCCGACGTGGGAATTCGTTGAAACTGAAACCCAGTGAATATGAAGGCCAGATCGAAAACGCTTCTATTCGGTTAAAACAGTTTTGTGTCACTGCGTCATCAAATGGATGGGCAACCAACGAAATTGTTATCCAAGTTATCTGCAGTTTAAAAGGAGACGCCTTTCGCTGGTTCGAACAGCGCTTTCCGAATTTTTTGTTAGGTGTTGATAACACTGACCTTCCAACTTGGGATGAATTCGTAACAGCTTTTAATGAAGAATTTAGATCCGAAGAAATCAGTGCTCACTTTGAACGACAATTGTCAATGATTAGGAAAATGCGAAGTGAGACCTATTCGGCGTTTGGTCGTCGAGTAATGGATATCGTCGGCTCAATGACCGAACCACCTGCAGCTTATAAAATAAGGAGTTATCTGATTGACGGACTTCGTGGCGATCCAATTCAAACCAGTGCTCGCTCTATGACTACAAATTTTGAATACTTTTAACGGGACTTTTAACGAAAGGGGAGTCACAAGTGCTTAGTCTGAAGTCTATATCAGAACTGAAGCTAAAGTTGTTTTTATCCGAACAGGAAAACATTATAAGAGTCATATGATTATGAGTTTTAGCGATAAACTTTGGCTGTGACTTTGAGCCAGTGTTAGGAACGTATTGACAGTGAATCATAGAACTATCTCGCTCTTCCCGGTTTTAGTGAATTGATTTTGACTGAAAAAGAACTGTGCAAGCAATTATGGCGATGACTACCTGAGGTTTCCCTTGTATTCAGCGGTGTTCAGGACCAAACTGTAGGGCAATATTGAGCGTGAGGAGCATACGATCTCTTTGTCAATAGTTTAGGAAGAAAGTCTAGATTTTGTATCTGCGGAAATGATTTTGGTTTATCATTTATTTGAAAGAAATAGCGATTTGATTTTTAAGAATTCTTTTTGTTATGACTCTTTGAATTGTTTGGAATCAGTTCTTTGTATTGTCTTTTAATTTGAGTAAAGTTTTAGTTAAGTGTTTCATAAGTTTTTCGTGCGGCGACAAAACAATTTATCTTAAGTATATCTTTTGAGTGATTTGTCAAAGAATTTGTTTTCTTTGGATCAGATTTTAGATTTGTTTTCTGATTCTATTTATTTCTGTTATTTTGTTCACAATTTTGTGTATGAAACGTACTTTTGGTTTCTTTAGTTTGTGTTGAAGGTAAATTTGATTTAGAATTTTAATTTGATTTTTAAAAACAGATATCAACAGAAGGTTATTTATGATTTGGTATAGAGGAAGGTCTGACTGAAGTTTTCGAGAAATTCTTTGTTGGTTTGAGGACGACATCCATACCGAAAGCTTTCATCGTAGAGTAACTATTCGGTAAATTGTAGTGAAAATTTCGAATGATTTCGACTCGAATTAGGAGACGGATGCCATTGATTTCGGTTTCAACGATTACCAAACCTATTGTTTCAGTCATTCAATTAATTAGTTTGCATTTGATTCGATCTTTTGTTAAATATCTTGGACAAATTGATCTGGTAAAATCTTCTGACAGATTTACTGTTGAGCAAGTATCCAAAAGAATTGTTGTTTTGTTACCAGCGATGTAACCAATTCTTGGGGCAAAAATCTCTGACGGATTTTGAATTGTTTTTGTCTTTCTTATTGTTCGAATTGGAATTTTCTCGACTTGAGTCTGAATGTGATGATTTCTTCCTCTGTCTTTCGAAAACTGGTTGATCGGGGGAATATCTGTTTGTGCACTCACTGTGCAAGTGGTATGTGATAATGCCTTTCTGTTGGCAATATCTGCAAGGATATTTAGGTTTGTTAGGTTTGCCACTTGTGTATTGCCTTTTATGAAAATTATTTGAGTGATTAACAAACTGAGATAAACTGTTTCGGGTTTGAACTTAGATTCTTTTCGATTTTTAACGATTTCTGAAGCCATACCTCAGTTGTGGTGATTGAGGCCAATGACAATTGTGTTTTATATTTGTCTGGACATCCATGTGGGAGTACATCACACATCTCTGAACGGGATATATATGTCTTTTTGAGATATTTAAGTTTTTCATCGAAATAACTTTTGATAGTTTCCGAGCGTTTTAGTCTTCGGTCAATTGCGGTTGCGATCGGACTGACAATTAGTGTCCCTAAACGATTTTTGATAAGAGTACGAGTGTCAGACCAAGGGAAGGTGGCAATATTTTTTGCGATATTTATGGCGTAAAGTTTAAAAACTTTTAGTCTGTCATATTTAATTTCCAAACCTGCACAGACAATGGCTTCGAAAAGGCTAAGCCATTTTTCAGGTTTGAGCGGACCTTTTCCTGTATATTCAGTAAGTTTTGAATCACTTTGAGCGGCCATATCTTCAACCATTATGTTATCAATTGCGATCTCTTGATGTATGACTCGAGAGTGAGTTTGAGAAACGTTTGATTCGTCAAAGAGTTGTTCGAGACCAAGACTTAGAGGTCTTCCTCTGTACTTCTTTGTACTCTTGAGATTGAAGTTATAGTCGAAGAACTTGTTCTCTTCGTCGCCTATTTTGAATGTCTTTCTTCTTTTGTCGATCTTCAGAAGGGAAAAAATGGTTGGGTTGGTAGGATTTTGATTATTTGTTGAAATAATAGTAAATTTATTTACTATTAGTGATTGTAATTGAGTTGAATCGACGATAACAATATTTTCCCATTACGAATAAAAATGTTGGTCGACAGAAAAGGATAACACAGCTTACCACTCCTTTCCGTTTCTTTTTAAAAACGAAATTTCCCCGTTATTAACAAAATAGTTGGAATAAAATGATATATATCACAGTCCACCAATACCTTCGTTTCTATCAAAAAGTGAAAATTTCCCTGTTACTTAAAAAAGATTATTTTCCATAGTGAGAGGTAGTGAGTGAGTGAGAGGAAAAGAGTAAGAAAGAGAGAGAGCATATCCTATAACTTTCCTCCGTTTCTATCAAAATGATAAAATTTCATTTTACAAACATAAAAGTTGTTCTCAAGTATGAACAGGGGAAGATTGAGTGGATAGGTCAGATAAGTGGATTGGTGAGTTGAACCTTTAGAGTAGTTTGGTGAGCCTGATAATTAAATGAATGAGCTTGTAAAATGGGTGGGAAAAGATTACATATACTACACTTTACTACGTAAATGTAGTGAAAAACGAAATTTTCCGTTAATATCAAAAAGGTTTTTCAAAATAAAATTTTATCACTGCCTACCACGCCCTTCCGTTTTTTCAGAAAGGCGAAATTACTCCGTTACTAACAAAAGAAATGATCAACAGAGAAGGATATCACAGGCTACTACTCCCCTTAGTTTCTATCAAAAAATCTACATTTTCATATTATCATCAAAATGATAGATATAAGGAGAGAACACAGAATAATTTAATTAGCAAGTATAGTAGGTGGGTGGCCCTTTACATTGGGTTGTTGAACAGGTAGAATAGGTGGGTGGGGCTGCAAAATGATTGGTTGCCTTCAGAATGAAAATTTGGCCTGTAGATTGATAGATTTTGCCTAAAAAATAGGTTCATGGGCCATTAGAATGGATGATTTTGCCAGTAAAATGTGTGAGTGGGCCTGTTAGAACGATTAATACGCGAGTAGGGTGGATGGGTGAGTTTATAAATTGGGTGGATAAGCCTGTAGAATGGGTGGTTTGACCTATAGATTTGGTGTGTGATTCGGTAGGGGGTGGGCTGCGTGCGGGTGTGTGGGTGGGTGGGAAAAGATTACATATACTACACTTTACTAAATAAATGTAATGAAAAATTGCATTCATTTATTATTAAATATAATTTTAAACATTGAGTGAGAGAATGACTGAAAATCAATACGAATAATTTTTAAGAAAATGAACACAAATTTAGGAATGAATATGATTTAAGTTATGGATATAAATTTTTTCATACGAGTGAAAGGGGGAGAAACCATTTGATCCCTTTCATAACTCCTTAAAGAATAAACTTATATCTTTTAGTAAAATTTATTATCAGGTTATTCAGGTGGTGGTAATGGTTGCAATAGGAGATAAGATGAAATTTCCGAGTCAATGTTTCATGTTTTGAATAATAAAAATATTTCATTTGTTGTGGCAGTTGATCTTGCATTTGGATATATATGATTATCTAAAAGTCCATCTAATAAGTACTGCCTTTTCTTCGTTTCAGAAATTCTATCGAGCATTAAATTTATTAAATCCAATACTCGTCAGCCATAAGCAACGTATTGTTCGGATTTTTGTTTATAAATCTCTGAAATATGTCTCATAAAATGTAGTCCTTTCACACGAACGGTATTCTTCGTTAAAGGTCAAGAGAAACTCTTTCCAAGAAGGCATAAGATTTTCGTTTGAAATTATAAGTAAATTGTTTTTAAGGAATCATTGTTCATACCAGAGAAAGGCGTCTCCTTTGCGATAAGATATCACTTGATTCGCTTTCTCTGTGTTGGAACATTGATTAGCGAAGGCTGCGAAAAAGAATTGTTTCAAACAAATGCCAGCCATAAACATTTGATCGTTAAATTCATTTTGTTTTTTTTGGTATTTCGCCTTGGGTTCATAGGTTTGGTTTGTGGTAGAGTTGAAGCTATTGATTGATTCGTTTGTGTTTGGCTGAGGAGTGAAGAAGTTGTAAAAACCAATGGACTGTCTTTTTCTTTGAATTTATTTTCTTTAATGGTTGTATTCTCTTGGGTTAGTTAAGAGATTACATTAAAAAAGTGGTCCCTTTCTTGAGCCCTCTGTTGTTTCATCGATTCTTCTGCTTTTATTATGTTTGAATTGTTGATTCAATTCTTCTTTCGATGTAAATTCAGTCTTCAAATTAGAGATTTGATTATTAAGTGATATTATTAAGATTTTGTTTTCCAAGTCTTCTCTTTATTTGAGGGCTATTTGTCGCTTTAAAAGTTAGTTTAGTTTTTCAAATTGTCGAATTTCTATTCTTTGATTTAATTGTTGTAATCCCAGAAAATTTTGTTTGGGAAAAGAAATGTCTTTTAATTTCATATTTGGCTGTATTTTGACATCTGGTCGTTCATTTGAGTTGTTATTATTTGATAAAATATTTTGCGATTCAAATGTGTTCACTGTTGACTCGTTATGTGTATTGATTTTCTTTATTCCCTCAATTAATTTTTGTTTTCATTTGATCCAGGTGATTCGGGTGTTATCTATTTTTTATGGAAAAAGAGAGTCAACTAGTCCTGAGTCAATCGCTCTTCGTTGTGATCTTTCCAAGTTTAAAATTTTCGTTTCAAAATATTTATTTAATCGAGTGATGCCTTCGATCACTTCTGACACAAAATCACAGTTTAAATAACGATAAACGAATTGGTCATAATTAAGCATTGCACGGTAGGCAGTTATTACCCTTCAAATAGGCCCAATAAAAGTCTATAAAAATTTGTTAAATATTTCCTTAAATAGGCATTTATTTTTCCATGTAGTTGCCATTTATTCTTGAATTACAATAAATAATTTCATATTTTTCGAAATTCTCTTCTTTAAAACTCAAACCTTTATCATTTAAAACAAATTTAAAGTCAGAAAAACTTCGTTAGAGACAACAGGTAGTAATCGCACACATTTTAAACATGAAATTTCATGTGCCGTCAAATCGATGTCAATAGTTGTTGATTTATTTCCTCTCAAAATGTCGTTATTTTTACGAATTCGAGATTAACCATTGTTTCTCTCCAAAATTGAATATATTTTAGTAATCGTTACGTTTCCAAAAGAAAGTGAATCCGACAAATGATTGTAAATATTGTCGACAATTGACAAACTTTCAGTTAATGACAGCGAATCGCATTCTAATGATTTGATGGCAATTTTCAAAAAACAAAATTGGTGTCAATAAATGCAATATCATTTCTTAATCTCTTTTTCTCGATTTTGTTTTTAACTTCTTTGATATAAATAGAATCTTCGGAAGAAAATGTGTTGACAACAGTTGAGAGTTGTTCCAAATATTTAGACATATACTCGATACTGGTCAACCACGAACCCCAATGAAATTTAATATTTATTTATTGAATTCCATTGAGTTATCGCTTTAATAATGTTTTTGTTCGAACATAAAAGAAACTTAAAAATTAAATCAGATCGAAACCATTCGTTGATTTAAAACAATTATTTTATCTATAATTAAGATTTAATTATGAATTAAATGAAATTCAAATAATATTTAGTAATAATTACAGTGTTTTCTATAATTAATTTTCCGAAATTAAGTTTGTTTGCTATTTTTAAAAAAAATTATTGAAAGGAAAACATTGAAAGGACACAAGTTAACTTGTATTCTCTTATTAGAATAAAATATATTTTTAATTAAAAAAATTTGCGCATGGTAACTTATATAATTAAAAGCATTATTTTTATTAATTTTTTTACATATATCTTCATCTAATTTGAAAAATTCATTGTTTTACTTAAATATATTAAAACTCTGATAGAATTTATCAATTTATCAATAATATTAATTGAAGATATAAATTTATAAATAATAACTTTTGATCCATTAATTAAAATATTTTTCCAATTCTAAATTTTTTTATCAAATTTCTCTCTATTGATTATTTGAAAAATTATTTAAATTTTAAAATTAATTTTATGTGAGATATTTGATGTTATTAAAATTAATTTCTTTTACCCCAATTAATTTATAATTAAAAACAAAAGAATAAGAATCTAAAATAATTATAAACAATTAACTAATAAATGATCTCATATTATACAAAAATGATTCATTATACAAACTAAATAAAAATTTATTTATAAACTTTCAATCTTTATAATAACCTTTATCTTATCTTAAAACCAAATTTCTTAATATTATTTCTCTTTGAATAAATAGTATATTAATTCCGTATGGTTTCCGGTGAATTTTTTAAAAATTTTTATTTAATTTGAATAATCTTCAAGTTTCCTTCCATTTAAATATTCTGTTATATGTGTTGTTAAAATATTTATTCTTGGTAAATTAAAGAAACGAGTGGAATTGCTGATCATTGTTAGAGTGTCATTAATCTCTTGAGATATTGGCGTACAATTGATTTAACCGTTTGAAGGTGTTCCCGAATTACTCAGACTTTGTTGAAGACAAACCAACATTATAGCCAATGTCTTAACCGGTAATGTATGTAATTAAGTTGATGAAGGGCTTGAATCGATAGCATTAGAAGAACTCAATAATGCAGAAAAGCGTCGGTTAAGAAATACAATATACGAGTTTATAAATATTTCTCCGTTTCACTCAATCTTATACATTAACCATTTATCGAGTTTGATATATTCCCGAATAGATGCGAGACTGGCCAAATCTATTTCAAATGGGGTTTTAAAAATATTCAATGATTTGAAGTATTGCACCTAATCTAGATTTCGTGATAGTCTTTGTTACTGTTCTTATTTTGGTGACTTTATATAGTATTCACACATTTCAAGAAGAAGTATTTGTTTAGCCCAATTTTAATTCTGAATGATACTTGATGTCAATTCATTTGTGTCCCAAATTGTGTGAAAAATTATAGGAGCGTTCGCGTGATTTTTTAGAAATGTAGGGTTAGCCTAACCTTAGTTCATTTTTAAGGCGGATGGCCCGTCGGGACAGCCTAATAATCCAAGTGATACCAATTGCGGGCACTGACTGAATGGCCATTTGAAAAGTTCCATTACTTGCGAATAGGAAACGAAATTCACATTAATTTTGTCGTCATTTGGTTATAATTAATGAAGAAAAATCGATTAAATTTGATAAAATCGCTGATATTTCCAGGTATTCAGTTCCATAGAGTATTTTAAAACTGGTCTTAACATCAAAAAATCAAAATTTAACACAACTTTATTAAGTGATTCTAGTATAATTAAATTGTTGTATCACTTATCTGGTAAGAGAAACGCCGCTCTTATTGACGAGCATTCCTGCGATTTGGTAATCCGTCAGAATGACCACACCTTTCGTTAGCAAATCCTACATATTTTAACCGAAACGACTCCTTTGGGCGCACAATCACTAAGTGTTCTCCTAATCGGTGCAAAAATAACTCCAAATCAATGAAAATTTGTGGTAATAAAGCGTTTTTTTGCGAATATATATTCGATGTTAGGCTCAACACAAGACACCGATACATTTGTCGTTAGCACTCAAAACCAAAATCTCTTATTAACGGTTTTAAGAGATAAATAAATGATTTAAATAAATGATTAAAACCTTAATAAGTTGATTAACATGTTTTAAAATACTTCTTATTTAAGCGTTGATGTCATTAATGGCTAACGAAAGAGTCCAAATTTATAGGGAACTTTCGCCTTTAGGCGAAAACTGACCACAACCCTTCTCTCTGTCACTGATCACCAAAACTATTGTCTTCAGTTATGGAGCACATAATCAGTAAAAGATTGCTTTTAAGTTATTAAATTTATTAGAAATCATCTATTTAAAGTTAAATATGTTTAAAGTAGTGGCAGACATAAGCAACAATAAATCAAGTGTTAAAAAACAGTCACATGTTTTTGTCATTTGTTTAATGAATGACAACAACTCAAAGAGTGGTTCAATAAACTTTGAATGATAACATTTTTTAAGTTTTTAAGGAAGTCCCATAACCAGAGGGCGTAACAGTTGATAAAAAGAGGTGTCAAATGTTTTATGTTGATCATATTGTTCCTGTTAAAACTAAAGTATTTTCTTTTAGCAAAAAAAACTATAAAAATTTGTTCGATATAAACTTCAATGAAATAAATGAAAAATCCAAACACATTCCTATTAGACCATCTAAATTAGATATCAATGTAATTAATTTTACAGCTGGAATTATCTTGATAGATTTATCCGAAATCAAACTATGCTCAATATTTATAACAATATCATTGATTCCATTTTGTTTTTCAATAATACAGTAAAAGTTGTCTGTTATGAATGAGCAGATGCCATGGAAATTTTTTCATAATACACAATGTTCATAGCAGTTTAAAAAAATTATTTTTATTCATTTTATTATTTGACATCAAAATTGGCTATTATGAGGTAATATAAATTTATTTTACTATGATAATTAGTAATTTTGTCTGATTAGATCGATATACTGGATATTTGATTGATGTTATTCAAAAAATTACTTTTCGAATCAATTAATTGCCTTTTTTGGTCATTTTATTTATTTAATTTCTATATAATAATATTTATAAAAAATTTGGAAATTTGACAATATTTTGAGTTGAAAATCGTCTACATTTAAATTTTTTATCAAAATTATCGATATTTGATAGCAATTTTTACCAAAAAATTTCATTTCTCAGTGAAAAATTGGCAAAACATTGCTTTTCAAGTGAAAAATAATGTATAAATGATAATAATTGAATTTAATAACCTTTAAATAACCTAAAATAGCAATAAAAAGCTTACCAGTGCAAAATAGACGTTTTTGAGGGTATTGGAAAAAACCCTACAATACCTCCCCCTAGGATTTTTCCCAAAATATCTTACCTTACAACCCCCTACCCCTAGAGCCTCAAACATTCGCCATCCCTGGTAATATTAAACCTATTCTTTAAACAAGTGTCCCAACAATAAGCAATACAATCACTTTGAAGTTTTTCATAGTTTACATTATCATCAAGGTCATAATTCTTACAGCTCTCATAAAATTTTATTTCACCACGTTCAATTTGAATTATTGAATAGCTCATAAACACTTTAGAGGGCATTTCTACCTTGATAAAATCTCTTCGACTCAACTCAGGAATTTTATCAGATGAATGAATACTGAGATCAAATTCTTTAAATTTAAACTTGCTCGTTTGTATCAGTGGAAACCATTTTATGTTGTAAAATATTTTTATGTATATCCTCTAAATTCAAATCTTCAAATGACGCCATTATGGATTTATGTCACTAAAATAGATAAAACATTTGTGTCATCCTTCGCTCTTATAGGCGGCACATGTGAGGCTTTCATGGGGTTCCGTATCGTATAATATGGTTGAGTTGATGTCCTCGCTCTTACTTATGACCACTGATACAACTCGTGTGTTATTCAACGAAATACTTAAATAATCGAATACTTCAGCAAAAATTGTTTTACGTCGGAAACGGAATCTATTAAAGACTGAGTGAAAATCACATTCCAGTCCCATATTACCATACTATAAATGACGACAATCAGGGTCACTAATTTCTGACAAATTAGCCTTGATATTGTACTATCTTGTAAGTTTTTCAATACTTAAGTATGTTGGATAGCATATAGTGAGCTGAGTGGCGCAGTGGTTAATGGCACCATTCAAGGCACTAACAATGCCAAGTGTGGGGAGGTGAGTTCGTGCCTGAGCTGCGGTGTACTTTCCTCGCCGCCAGATGGCAACACCCATCTGTCTGGCGATGTGAAGAAAGCTTCAGTTCGGCTTCGAATCCCTGGTTTCCTACCTAAGAGTGAATGTTTATGAAGTACGCGTGCATCTGTTTCCACCAAATTTCGCCTACGGTGGTTTCAGACGTATGCTCTTGAAACTGTGACGCCATCCCCGATGGTCATACCATTGAGTGAAACCGCGGGAATTGACCGGACTTCACACCCGTTGCGAGATGGGAAACCTAGAGCAGAAAGCCAATAGGATGAAGTGGAGCATATAGTGAGGGCAGGAATTTTGGCCTCTTCTCGCAATACTTGTGTTTACGACTGACTCTCCGCTCAAGTGTTGAACAAGAATTAGATTATGGAATGATATAAAAATTGTTAATGAAATTAATATTGGAATGTATTCTAATAAAGTTACAATATGACAATTTTATAGAAATTAATTATAACTTGTACAATAATTGTTTATTAGGCAAAAATTGAAAAATGTGACAAGGTTAATAATGAATACAGTGCTTATCATAAGAATAATTGAAAAAATAAAAGATGAAACAATATTTATTTAAATATTTATTACATTACATATAGAATGATCTCGAAATAAATGAAATTCATTAGTGTAACATATTTATTAATATTACATTTACAATAAAATTATTAAAATAAAAATATCTATAAATTTAATGGAATACTGGCTATAAAATCTTACAAACTTGCTAGATCAATTTTATTTTTTAACTGCAAATATTTTTGTCTGGATTTTATAAAATTAAAAAAAACTTTACTTTGGATATATACAAAATTATGGCACTATATAGTTTAACCTGTGTAGGGCAAAAAGTAATCAAGATTGAAAATTGATTTATGTCTCATTTTAAACTTTAAAAAGTTTAAGTGGAAACGTATTTTGGGATTTCTTGATTATCTTATTTAATAACAAAATAATAATAATAATAGTGGCTTAATTATTAAAAACCGACACACTTTTTTGCAGAAATTATAAATTCTTCGCAAACAATTTGATGGACACTTTTGTCCGCATATAAATTCACAGCTCTTTCTCTCAAAGTAATTGCTTATATTCTGAATCAGTGAATGGAATCTAATTCTTCTATTCTCTCTTTTAATATACCGTGTCTTTCGTTGCAAATAATTAGGGATTTGTGTGAACTCGAGTTTACAATTAATTTTCATACATTCATCGATACATTCCAAGAGACAATCCGTTCTTAAATTGTGTCCATTTGTGTCGTTATAGTTATAATGTCTACAATTCGTCACATAAGGTGGTGATAATAGTCTTATCTGAATCTCATTATAAGTCATGTGCACTGTTGAGCCCATACGAAGTTTGACAAAATTCTGCTTGTTTAGTATCGGGATAAGATTTGATGAGTGAATACTCAAATAGTATACACTAAGAGATGGGTGTCTCCATGGAAACCAAAAGATGTTTTATTTTATTCTCAAAAAGAAGTACTGAATTCCAATATCATAGTCACAACATTTTGGATATAAATCACTGAAATAAGTGAAGCACTTTCTTATGGTTGGCGCCGAAGACATTGACTCAAACGGGTGGTAATCAAAGACGGCGTTATCATTTTCCAATTTTCTCATTGATTGCAAAGAGTTCTGTCATTTTGTTATTCATATGAAAACTGAAATTCTCGAACAACTCATAAACTGTTGGACTCTTTTTGTCTAAAATTTGTTGGAATTTCTTGAAATATTTCTCGTAAAGTATATTCCAAACGGTGTTGTTATAGACATTACTCTTACAATATTTAAGATACAATTCCAAGTATTCTCGGTATAGATTCTTGTATTCAGGGTAAACCTGTACGAACTTCTCCATAGATAAGAATGTAGGCCAACATATTGTAAAAGAAGGTATTTTCTCCTCTTTTATTCTTTCAATTTTTTTAAAAAAGCATAAGTTTTATTAGACAAAAGTCTATAAAACAAAGCGGTTTCATCTAAATTATAGACATTTTCTGGTAAAAATTCTTTAATTAAATAATTCAATTTACTCGACCAATTTTCGACAACTTTATGGACGACTGAACCACTTTCTCCACGTTTAAGTTTAAATCCTAAATTGTGTCTTTTTTCAAAACTCTGAGATAACCAGCCGTTGGTTTAAAGTCGTTAACACCAAAACCTTTACCAAATTCTTCGCCCTTTTTTAATATTAGTTCGGATGAAATGCTTATATTCTTCGCTCGGATTTGTTTAAACAACAATATCAATGCTTTATCGACTTTCGGATGTTTTGCTAATTTGAAGGCAAACAATTCTTTACTTGACTTTCTATATATTGATTTAAATTTTTCTCTAATTTTAGTTTCATTTTTCAAAATTTCTGTTAAATATGAAAAAATTTTCAGTTTATAATCACTTATTAATTGATCTTTTTTTTGCACCACTTTTAAATTTATCGATTCAATTCTTGAGTTCGTTGAGAAGTGGTTGGAGTCTGATATGAGAAGCACTTCTCAAGAGTTGGCTGAGAATTGATTTGACTTTTGTTGTGGTCAAGACTTTACGACTGAAATTTCCCTCTCCGGGGTTAAGAAAACCCAAGCCACGACAAGTAAAAAATTTGGATACGAATGAGAACAAAATCAATGGTTTAATTCACGAGGTGGTGTCCAAAAAATCGTCCAAAAAAGAAGAACTTGAGGTCAGTCTTGAAGGTTTATTTGTGGTGAGGGGAAAAAGCTGCCGACTGCGCCAATAATTATACGTGTCTAGGAGTAGACACATAAAGTGGACAAAAATAATAGTAAAAAACACTTTATTTTAATATTAATAAAACTAAAGGCTTTACAATAATTGTGAGCACAAAATATAATAAGTTAATAGCTGTTAACACAACACAAGTCAGACCAGAACTAAACATAAGCATTCATTTTATGAAAGAGCAACTATGGTTAGACTCATGAATATGAGCAAGGTGATGCATAGTATGTCAAATGTTTAGTTGACTTAAGTTGAGTTAATTACAGTTGAGTTGTCAACAGAATGACATACAGTCATAGATATGTCTCAAATTATATTCGGATGCTTTAGTTTTTGGCGTTTTCATTTCGTTCTATAAATTTTTTAGAACCCAAACCTCATTCACTGAATACGAGATGATTTTCGCTGCGATGTCTTCATTTGGTCTTTGAGTCCAGGTCACCCTATACACTTTAGAAAAGTCTCCTTCGCATATTTGCTCTTTCAATTCAAAGCCCAATTTCACAATAAATGGCGGCAATTCTGCTAAACTTTGAGGATCTGATTTGGGATCTGATGTATCGCTCATTGATTTGATTACAAAATTATTGGGTTTATAACTGTCTCTTAACTTACTTACAATTTATTTTAAAATAATTAAAGGTGAACAATATAACCTAAATAACGAGTTAATTTCAATTAAATAATTCAGAGTTAAATACATTAACAATAAGAGAAATTATATTAATTACAATTAAATTCATTCATTTATTTAATATTAAAACTTGTTTTTTTAAGAAAATTTTTGATGAGAGTGCAGGCAACCCTTAAGTAATACTCTTTCCAAAAGGGTTTAAGTCAATCGGAAAAAAGAAAGTGTTTCAGCGGTTCTTTGAAACTCGAATTAGGAATCGAACCAAATATCGTTTTGTCTTTCGATCCACGAAAGGTATGACAACTCATAACAAAATCGACCGAACATGAAGTGCAACAAATGGTCGTTCGGATCCAATTTGATGGCGATATCGACGTATTCTTTGAATTTGTGTCAGAATTTGATCTTCTATTTAATTCCAACAAATTTAGTCATTTTGCCGATTGAGACACAAAACCATTTATGACAATTTACATTATTCGGATTCAAAGCAATCGATCGCTCAGAATAGGCAAATGTCTCTTCAGCCAACTCTTTTTCCGCCAAGGTCCTTATTTTTCTTCATTTATGCTCCAGTGCTCAGAATAAGCAATATTTTGGCCAAACGCCACAATATTTCTATATTTTCCCCGTTTTTCAGTTCATTTTTCATATGTTCATAGACTTGGAGTTTGTTATTGGGATAGAAATCTTCTATAATTTTATCGATTGTCTGGAATTCAATATACATATTATAATATCATTTCAACAGTTTGTGGTGTTTTAAGCGCCAACCCACAAATTATTTAATCCAAACTCTTTCTTATTGGTGTTTGGCCTCTATTTTCATAGAGTTTAAAACAATTGATTTAAAATTTTATTCAAATTCAATAAATTTTGTTATTTTTTAATAATAATTGTTTTAAAATTGAATTTAAAGTTATTTTTTAATAACCTTTGTCGACTATTAACTTATACTTAAGTATCTATTTATTGTAAAACTGAGAACTATTTTATATATGAGTTTTTTTAAGTATATAAAAGTTAACCATTTATTTATTTTTATATTTTGTATATTTTTTTTACTATATTGGGGAGGGGTTCCACGGCGGCAGGTTCAGAGTCCGCCCGTGGCCGCCCACCAGTGCCTGCTTATGATACAAGCGGGCATTACGCCCCCTGGTAGGCGGGATGTGCTCTATATTTTAAGAGGCGCTGCTTCTTCCTCCGTGTGCAACAGGTAGTGGAAATACCCATTTGCACACTACTCACTTTCTGTCCTTGAGTCAGGACCGGCCCAGATTCTTTGCCGAAACGCAGCCTTAATTATCCCCGTGCTGGCAGACCGTGAGGTGCCACCTGCTGGGAATAAAGTGCGCCCCGCCCCGGGACCGAACACACGCCTGTGAGCTCGCATTAGGGAATGACGCCTTTAACCACTGCGCCACTCCGCTCACAAGAGAATTCATATAAGAATCAAATCATTTAAATGTAATAAAATTAATTGTAATAAATCTTTCTTCACTATAACTGTAGTCAAAAAACACAACAATTGTGTTCATTCGTCTGAAAAGCAATACAAATGTTTGGCTGAAAATTGCGATAAAAATTATAAAACAAAATCTGGTTTATTTCAACTTAAGAAGACATTTCATTTAAGAATCAAATCATTTAATGTAATGAAATTAAATGTAATAAAACTTTCGGCACTTCTTGTGATCTCAAACGACATAAGAAACGCATTCATTTAAAATAGAAGTCATTTAAATATTTGATTGAAAACTGCGGCAAAACTTTCATCACTTCTTATTAACTTAAATCACATCAGAAAGCATTCATTCAATTGAATAAAAGTATAAATATTTGGATGAAAACAACGATAAATATTAATACTTCAAAACTTAATCTAATCTTAAATTAGAACTAAATTAACTGATTTTTGTTTGACTTTAGATAAAGAGATATAAAAATTAACTTTGCTTGATTAAAAAAAAATTTAAATTTTATATTATTTTTTTATTTGAAAATTTTAATTAAAATATTAATACCAAATATTTTATGCTGTTCACTCTTTTAATAAAGGTCTCATAGTTTTATAGTGAAATGAGTAAACTGACCTGATCATTTTCATGCAATACTGAACTTTTATCATAAAAATTTATTTAAAACCTGGACATAAACTTCACATTTATTTTTCTATTGAAAAAAATTATTTATCTTATTTACAAATAAATTATTTACATATTTAATTAAATGTAAAAATTATATTAAACCATTATTACCTTAAATTTAAAATAAAATTAATAATGAAATTTGTATGACTTTAAAGGAAAATCTAATATTTTAATTCAGATTTACTAAAATATATAAATAGTTTGCCGGTTATTAAAAAAAATTATTAGCAGACATAAACATTTTTATGTCCAGTTCTTACCTAGAACTGGATAGTTTCAAGAGACCTGAAAAAGTGGTCAATCCATTTCAACACTGAACGTCTGATAGGTTTAGAAAGTGAGCATTTAATTAATAAAATTTTAATGAATAATTTGGTAAAAATATTTAAAAGCTATAAATTTAATTTTGAAATTAAAACGATATTAATCCTTTAATTAAGAGTACGGACTATTATAAAATTATTACATTTTAATTGCATGCTCATTTAATCATAATTGAGTTTTTACCTTAATTGAAGTAAATGATTTATTTTTTAGCAATTTCTAATTGATTATTCTTAGAACTATCTCAATTGTGATGAATCATTGGTAATCTATTAAATTTATTTATCGATATAATAGAAAGAAATGTGCTTACTCATTTAGAATATTATTCCGGAAGAGTAGTTGGTTGCTTAGATTCTACTTTACTATATAAAACTGCAAATTATTTTTTATAACTAATTAATAACAAAACAATTACTTAAAGTTTTATTACTATTAGATTAATATTTAGAATTAATAAATTAAGATGACTAAGTTAATAATATTAATAAACTTGATAATTTTTGAATCTGGTAGGTAGCAAGATTATATAAAATGATTATTTTTCAATACTTATTGTATTTTCTTTAGTTTTCACTCAATTGGAGCAAAACTACGACAATAAAAACCAACTCTTAAATTCTGCCACTAATTTGAAGGCCAGAGTCGATGAACTGCTCCGACAACTCAAGAATAAGCCCTTACATAATGTTGGACCGAGAATACAAATTCTTGAACAAGATAATGCAAAATTGGAAAATTTAATAGTACTATTGAGGCAAGCATATTCTGATAAGAACATAGAGGATATAATGAATAATCTCAAGAAGCTTATGCAAAAAATTGAAATTGAGCTTGTTGAATTAAGCAAACTTGCTAATATTATAATTGAAACATCAACAATAAATGTGTTTGTTACAACAACACCCAGTGATGGCACCCTTGGACCAATTATTAATACCATGCGAACAACAAACCATCCAAACTCTTCGACATCATTAGAACAGACTCTTTGTCTGTTAGTTATACCCCTTTTATCTCAATTTATGTTAAACTTATCTTAAATGAATGTAAATACAATTGTTATGAAACAATCGATTAAAAAGATATTCAAATATCTTATTATTTAAGTTTTATATAAAAAAATAAGTTAATAACAGATTTTACTCATATTTAATGAAATAAATAATAATTTTGTATTTCAAAAATATAATGATATTATTATTAAATAATTGACTGACTTTTGTTATTAAAAGAAAAACTAAGTGATTATTTATCTTGATAAAAAGCAAAATTACAGAAAAAGAATGTATCTATTTAAAATACTATTTGAAATATAAATTATATAAATGATTATGAAGGGTATAATTTTTAAATAAACTTAGTAATTGTATTTAAGAGTAATAGAAAAAGTGTCCCAAAATTGACTAAATTTGTTTAAGTTATATGACATAAAAAGTACCAAAACCTAAAACAAATTTGAGTTTGAAAATTTAAAAAATTGTAGTACTTTTTATGGTATGTATATTATAAACTAAGCATTTGATGGATAGAAACTCCCAAAAATTCAATCATTTATTAAACTAGAATTAAATTATTCAAATAAAATAATTTAGAGATGAAATAATAATAAAAATTCAAATAAATGAAACTCATAAAAACATTCGTTTATTTTTATGATTAAAACTTGTATTTTTTGAGATATTTAAACAAAATCATTAATAAAAGATATTTAACTTTGGAATTAACTATAAGTTTTCTTAATTTTAATTTAAAACTATAAAAACATAAAAATAATTTGGTATTAATAATGTATCAATTTAATTTACATATAAATATATTAATTTAACATAATTATTTTAAAATAATGTTGTTAATAACAAATAATAATTTATTGATATTAATAAAAATTTAAAGAATTCCCACGAATCTATAAGAAACTAATCGTTTATATAAAAACCTATTTTGGGTTCGACGGACAGCCGTTCCATAAATAATAGGAGTTTTAATTTAGTTTTCAAATGTAATCTATTCATAATTTTATGATTATAAATATCCTTGCTAAAATATGAAGAAAGGTAATTATATGGAGAGTGAGCTAATTTAACCAAAGGAATTACAACTTTTGTAGTTGAAATAATAAAACCTAGGGCAAAAAAATTTAAAGAATAAGATGTTATTTTTACTAGAAGTGATGCATTTTTATGATATGTAGCGTAAATACAGAACCAGGAAAAAGGTACCATGATTAAATACCCCTCAATAAATAAATGTGAAATCGTTTTGTTTAGATCTGTAGTTATTTTTGCGAAATAATAGTGTTCTTCAATTAAATCAATTAATTCGTAGCGAAGGAATTGTCTCTTATTCTGTTCAATACATAACTTGATTTTAATACTGATTTCTTTAAATTTCATTTTTAATATATGAATTATTCCAAAAATTTGTGTAAATATAAATATCAAGAATGCCTGATTTACTATAACAACTATCATAAAAAGTATAAACCAGATGATTGTCATTATTAGTGAATAATTAGAATTCGGGTCTAAATATGAAACTATTGTAAAGAATGCAATACCAATGAACCAATTAAATGTTGATACAGGAACAATTATATCAATATATATTTTGATGAAACTTCTTATTAAGTTTTCTTTATTTTTAAATGGCCCATTCAGGGGATATAAAAGTTGATCATTTTGTATCTTGTTGAAATAATAAAGGATATTATCTTTACATTTAATATCATTATATTGTATTGTAGTAAATAAAACGAAACAAAAAAAACTGAATAAACTCAGTGCTAATGGAATCATATTTGTTTCGCCCAAAAGATATGTGAAATCACAGGTCAGGTCACGAATCCATTGCTATAAAATATTTATTTGATTTAAAATTAATCATTAAATTAAATAATCATCTCTCTCTCTCTCTCTCTCTCTCTCTCTCTCTCTCTCTCTCTCTCTCTCTCT
>JAQFZM010001161.1:0-20516 GCA_034695785.1 Galumna obvia | reverse complement strand
AACAAAGAATTACATAACTCGTTTCACTGACATTTGCCTCACCTGTGCTTCGATTATGCGTTCAAATTATGTAAAGCACAGCAAAGATAAAGACTTTACAAAAGTAAAGAGTTTATATTATTATTAAAAGTTTTGATATCTTTGTTCAAAATCTTTGGTTCAAATGATTAGTGATCTCATGACCAGAGCTAACCATAACTCAGAACTGTTTTTTCTCATTGATTACAAGAAATTTAAATATCAAAGGTTTAGGAATAGTAATGAGTCTGATCTGAAAATCAGCACAAAAGAGGACTGACTTATTATTAATTTTATTTTAAAGCCTTTTTTCAGAGTAATCTTAGATTATATACTTTTGTACTCATAAGACGCTTAAATTTAACTATTGCTGCAATAAATTCATTGAATACACTATTAATTTGAAATCAATGTTTTCTATGAAAAGCGTTCGTCATTTTATCAGATTTAAAATACCCGATGAAAGTCTAATTCAGTCGCAAAATATTTTAAAATATTAAAATATAGAGAAAAAAATGGAATCCTTTAACATATATGTATTAATACCGGCACTAAATGTAAGGCATAAATCAAATATTAATGATAAATGGCCAAGATAACAACTACAAACAGGATTGTCGTATTTTTTATAATAATTATTTGTAAATTCAATTTGAATTTAATCTAAAAAATGTCAAGAAGTTTGTCGTAATTGAAATTTTGATTTGTTCTCAACATTGATATCATCAAAACATTTAAAAATTATCTTAAATTTAAATAAAAAGAGATATGACTTCAATAATAACTCCTGGAATGTATTCTAACCAAAAATATTTGAAACAATTATTTTTCATAGATTACTGTTTGAAGAATTTTTTTAAACAAACAATGAACAGGTTATTGATCTGATAGTTTAATGATCATAAAATCCTAGATCATTTCACCAGATATGAAATATAAATGTATATCAAAATCTATATTTCATAAGTTTTAACTTACATTTTATTAATAGTTTTAATAAACCAATTTTGGAATTCAATATGAATTTAATTTATAAGAAATGGGACAAACTTTGCTTAGAGTCGGCTCACTATTTATCTTAAGAGCCGAGAATTTTACCCAAAAAGTGATTTTTTTCACATTTAAGATGTTTTTAAGATTATTGAAAGACTCATAAATTATATTAAAAATTATTCGAGATTTCGATAAAATAATTTATTCTATTATTAAATCTGTTGACGAGATTTGTTTTAAGCAAAAATAAAAATAAACGAAAATTAAAAACTGTCTTCAGATGAGTTCTTATAAGTTATAACAAACATATAAGTGGAGCGATAATGAGATTATATAATAATTATATCGTTAAAAGTGTCTGAAATTGTGTTCATATAATTTATAAATGAATTATTTTTTTATTATTAAAATTTGGGGACTAAACAACCGATCGATTAATCGATAAAAGTTTAATAACTAAAAGAAAAGTTTCGTTACTTTCAATCACTAAATGAGGAAATAATTGTTTGGGTTTTTTATCTTTTGTTTTATGTTTTTAGTTTATGTCTGAAAATTTTCGTTTATGTCTGACTCCGGAGGAGTTCAATCTTGAAATGCATTTTTTAAAATCCAAACTATTATTAAATGTAGTTTTTATGAATTTTTATTGTTATGAGAATTGGGTCGAAATATTTTCAATAATTTTTAAATTTGAATGAATGAGAAAAGGGGTGTAAATCCTGAAAATAGAAGTGACAGTCAATCTTAAGAGCACTCCATTGAAGTTCAATTCATTGAATTGCTATCAATTGTCGGATCGAAAACAATAGATAAGTGAAAATCGAAAAGAAATACACTTAAAGTCTGGAACTCCTCAAACGTTTACCACAAATAATAATAGAGTCTATTCTGGAGAGAATCAACAAAAGACCGATTCATTTGTGTCCATATATTTATAAGATATGAACGAAAGAAGCGGTGGTTTATTAAAATTCTTAAGAATTGCGTTTCAAATAACGTTAAATGACCTGATTTTAGATGTTTTTAATTATAAATGAAATTTTAATTTCAATATAATGTTCACTATTGTTGTGTTCCATAGGATAACAATAAATCACAAAAACATTATATAAGCAAAAATAGTTAGCCTTAAGCCAATTGTGGATACAATTTTGTGGAAATCAATTTTAATGATTAATTGTAGTTATCATTCTTATGATTTATAATTTTATTGCCTAGAGCATAATAATAATATTCAGAAATAACTGATAATTAAATAAAAGCCATGAAATTTAGACTCAACCGAACGATAGAGTAATTCGATATGTTTTGCATATTTTAAATAAAAACTAAACATTAGTTTTAATTCAAACCAAAAAAAGTACCGAAAATATTATAATAGTTTTCGTTTTCGGGCTCCGATTGCTATCAAAACATGTGATAACAGAACTCAAAAGTACACAAAAAACGAATTGAAAACTTCACTTCGGGTTAAGTTTTGTCAACAAAAGTACTTCAACTCACGTTTTATTTCCAAATTCGTGTCTAAATTAAAATATTTTCATACATTCCGTTATTAATCAGTTTATTTTGGAATATGTTTTTGTTTAAATATTAAATATAGGGTCAGAACTTAAATAAAAGTCCATTTTATTCAAGAGTTGAAAAATTAAACATAACTTCAATTCTAAAATAAATAAATTAAAACATTAATAACCAACAAAAGAGATAAATCTTTTCCAAACATAACAAGAATATTAACAAAATGTTTTAATGCAAATCACAATATAATGCGACGACGGGAACCGCATAACCAAAGAGTTATCACAATCTTCTTCTTTAAAGCATAAAATTTTTATTGCTTTAAGAAAAGCAGAGATTTATTGCAAACAAAAATTCAGTTCCATATTAAGTAATCCCAAACAAGTCATCAGTTGATGTCTAATCACCACAAGAATGAAATCAATTTATCGATTAAGTCATCTTCTGATTATAATAAATCACTTCGGGATCATTCTATTCATCAAATAATCATTAATTGGAAAGTCATCCAAAATTGACTCAAAACTTCTCTCTAATATTTAAACTTTTTTTTAGTGTTAAACCCGTTCTCCGCATAAACTCTATGTTTGAAATAAAATTAAAAAGAGATATAAATTAATTGCTTTCATAAACCTCTTTAAAAATCATTAACTCAATTATCAGTTCTGTTTTCGAGGAATGATTAGGTTTCGCATTATATCAAATCGATTGCCGTCCGGATGTAAAGATAAAGAACTGCCATTTGATAAATCAGTAACAAGTAAATAACCCTCCTCATCCAATCCTTCAATTCGAACAATTCGTTCCAATTGTTTGTCAATTAATTTGATTACTTCTCCAGAATGTATCCATAGATTAGTATAAAAGTCTTTAATTTTCTGAATTCCATTCAATTCTTCTGTCGTTTTCAATAATAACTCCATTTGAGTTATGGTTCGAGCGATTACTTCTTCACATTTAATATACTTTAACTTCTCATTTGAGTGTAAATTGTAGTCATCGATGATATCATTGAGACAAAGGGAGGGCTCATTATTTGAGACATTAATACCACAACCAATTAAAACATTAAATCTTTGCTTAACAAAAGAAGAAGTGACTAAAATGCCACTTATTTTGGATCTATTTTTGCGCCACAATATGTCGTTCGGCCACTTCAGCCCTAAATCAAGGTTTTCATATCCCGGTATAGTATTAATGGCTTTTATTATAGAAATTCCGACCATATGTTGAATGAAAGCAATTTTACGGCCGATATTTGAATTCAAATCTATCGACAACTGAAGAGTAAACATCGCACAACCTTTAGGGGAAAGCCATTCATTCTGAGTGCGACCGCGACCCGCAGTTTGTTGGTTTGTAACCGCAATAAAGCCATCGATTCCAGAGAAAGACTCAATTAATCTCATCGTAGAGTCAGTTATATCAGTGAATGCCATCAAATGACCCAAACGTTCGGTTTTTAAATTAGAAAAATAAGTTTTTGAGTCAAACGATAAGTCAGAAGAATTTGGATTTACTATCATTTTGAGCCTTTCATTCAAATTATGACAATTAGTATCCAATTGTTCACAATTTTTATCCGATAAAATCATTGAATTAAACGAATGTTTTGTTTCTTCAATTAAACGGTTATTCATATCTTTGGTCAATAAGAAGACATTTGTTGATGTCTTCATTTGTTTATCACATTTTGATATCTCTTTGGAATCGCTGTTCAAAAAAGTAGTAATTTTGGTCTCAAATAGATTTGAATTAAATTCAAATTCATTTTTGTTTTCATCGATTAAGAGATCATTGATTTCAAAGTTTATATACTTTCCATTAAAGCTATTATTTAAGTGATTGAAATGACCGCCGATTCCGATGAGAAGAGCTGTTGACAAATGCCAGCAATCGTTTGATTTAACGTAATTTTCGCTCAAATTATAAATCGTGTATTTGTTTGGACCAAACATCTGTTTAATTGATTTCTTCATTGAATCAAATAAATAATTGCATTTATTTTTAGGTAAATCGTTATCTTTAATATTGGATTCATTGAAGACAATCAATATATTAACCAAAGATTCACTCATTTTAATCGGTTTAAAACCAATATTATTAAAACTTCTCTTTGATATCAAAATGGACTGAAGTTTTAAATTGTTTACAAATAAGAGTCTCAGCATTTAAGTGGTCTTCGAATGCATTAAAATATGGTTTTATGATAAGATATCACCAAATCTTAACCAAATTTATGAGAAATTTATGAAAAATTGGTTTTGATTTTTAAAATCACGAGTTTTTCCCGTTTTATATGACATTATGTTTATGTCATATAAAATGCGGTCTAAAAGACAAGTGAAGACATCTCTCGTTTTGATTTAAAACTAATTTTAAAAATATTTGAATCATTTAATGCCTTCAAAAAAGATGTGCGCAAAATATGGTCCACTTTTGTTAACACCTGTTGTTATGTTAAGTGATTTACAATAGAGTAAAAACTATTGAAAAACTACTCGACTCTCATATTTCAGGTAATGTTTTATTTGAATGTTTGACGAGTTTTGAGTATAAGATCTTAAATCAGCGAATGATTAGTAATTTGGCGCTCATTTGATATCAAATTAAACAAAGGATTCTTTGAAAAGTTATTGTCTTTAATTGTCTTTAATTGTCTTTAAATCGATTTATAAATTATAATAATAATAATAATGTCTTCCGATAAGTTTATTAAAATTAAAAAGCATTTGAGTGCTAAGCAGGCGATGGAAGCCATGATTTCACAGGATTTTGAAAAAGCCGTTGAATTGTATTCTTCGGCCATAAATTGTGACCCAAAAGACTGGAAGACATACATCCAAAGATGTAATTGTTATCAAAGACTGAACCGTTTGGAAGACGCCCTTAAAGACGCGGAAACTGCTATTGATTTAAATCCGTCACAAATTTCTGGTCACTTCCGTAAGGGTTGTATTCTTATGGATAAAAAGGAGTTCAGATCAGCTGAAAATTCACTGAAAAGAGGTCTCGAATGCGATCCAAACGACCAAAACTGCAAAAACAAAATAAAAGAAACGCATAAACTATTCCTCAAAGAGTTTGGATTCGATGTCAAAGAAGTGAATATTTTGGTCGAAAAATACGATAAATGTTCCGATATTTCTGATGCTCTCATATCCGGTAAACTACTGAAAGAGTTGGTTGAATCGGACAACAGATCTGTGATAAGTAGTGAAATTCCTCGATTTGACAATTTGTCACTCAATAGTGGTTATAATGTGAATGAATCTCTCAATACTCCATCGATCGGATCCCTTCCAGACTTTAATGATTTGGCCAACAGTTCGGACACAACTGAAGGCGATATTAGAAAACCGAATACAAACCCTTTTTTTCGTTCACCAAAAATCAATACCAAAGAAGAAGTGGTCAACGAAATGGTCAGATCTGATGAGTCTATTCCTTCTTCGAAGTCAACAACAATTAAGACTCGACCAACAATTCTTCGATCGATAAAAATATAATTCATTTGTTTTTAATAATATTTCGATAAATATTTGAACTTTTTTTATGTCTTTAATTTTTACATTAAAATAAGAGGTTTTGCTTTACTTTCATTAATGAATATTTTGTTAATAAACAACCGTTGCTTTTAATAAATACAATCGATTTTATTGTAGTCGTATTTGCCTTAAGTTAGACATAAACTATATTTTTAGCAAAAGTTTATCATTTAATCGATTGATTCCAAACAGAGTTGACAGCATTGAAACTGTTATTCAAGTAAAGACTGAGAACTGTTTATTAGCTTTTCCTCAAATTTTGTTTTGTTTAGCGTTCGTTCGGAAACTGAATTTGTTTTGACTCTATTTTAAAAATGATTAAAAATTAGTCACAACTAATGAACGCTATTTTATTAATTTTTGTAATTTTTGTGATCCCTTTAGAGATAATGACTCAAAATATTAAGAAAATTGGAAATGAGTTCAAAGAATTTTAATTAAATGTTTATTTCTTTAACTTTTTTCATGGAATCAATGATTCGATAAATTGAATTTCAATTTAAGAGTTTTGTATTGAAACAAATACTGAAAGCAATCATTTTTTTCTCTTTTCTTTTTTTTATTGGATTAAAGTATTTTTTCAGCCGTTTTTTTATTTAACTTATTTTAACAAAACCTTCGAATAAAATATTGGATAAAATACTAATAAATAAATTATAATTTTTTAAGTGAAGTGTGATATCGTGCCATTCATTATACGTTTGAAAACCAATTTTTACTAATATTTTAATAATATTTTAGTGAAAATTCTCTAAAATTTTTGAAGGATTTTTACCAAATGATTGTTTATTAAATGTTTTATATATTTCTTAATATCAATTAAAACATCTGTTCGTTAAGTCATGTTATAAATAGAGTGAAAAACACTTAATTTGACGAAAACTTCATTTGATATTTAAATGTAATGTTTGGAAAAGACCTCAATTATTGATTGAAAGCAAAAATTCATTTGAACGCAAAGTTTGTTTTTCATCAATTCTTGGTTCGATATCTCATATAAAGAAGAATTTGTTTAAACAATTTGATTAAATAAAATTTGATTCTATCATTGGTTTGATTTATTTCACGGTTTAATGACTGATACTAACAATTGGATGTATTAAAAATAATTAAATCATTGGTTATTTTCATGTCTCCACTTAATTGATAATAATTTCAAGTAATTGATCTAGCCAAAAAAATAATTTTTTCATTTGTGCGACAAAATAAAGATTTCATTTTTAAGGAGAAAATGAAATTTTTATAAAATATTTTTCTCGACGTCTGAACTAAAAATCCAGAAAATGATTAAACTAAACGAGTGGTCCACTCATTCAAAGGTCGACCCATTTTTACTCAAAAATTAATATAAGTTTACCATAAATTTTATTTGAAAGAGTGATTTGGCGACAATTTTATTGTTTATTCATTTTAGTGGAAATGAGTTGAAAATTCTCATTGAATTCATTACTTTGAGATATATTTGAAATATATTTTCGTTTAATTTTAAATAAATTTATATAAAATTGAATTCATTTCAAATTAATATATCGTTCGTTAAATCGGATTTTATTCTATTAACTTTTGGTTTAATATAAGGTAATTTTGTACAACCGTTGTATATTTATTTATTGTTTCTGTGAATATCAATTGAGTAGAATATACAAATAGTTACCAAGGTATATAATATTTATATATTTCATGAAATTCAATGTTTTCAACTTGGAATATATTTTGAAAGGTAATTATCAATTAATTTATATAATACTTCTAATACTTCTATTACTGTTGAATCAAATTTTCGAAAACAAAGTTTATTAGTTTATTTAATTATAAATTTAGGTAAAGATTGACAAAATTACCTTGTTTAATTAGTTGAGTTAGTTAAGACTTATATATAGCATAGTTAAGATATGCCGCACCTCTTATAACACACTCCAAGCAATCAATAAAAATTTGACCCAAATTTTACTAAAATTGAATTATAGTTTATTTTTATTAATATTTGCCTTGTTTATTCAATTCTATTCGTGGAGAAAAGTGAATATTTTAATGTTAAAACAAAATCAATAGAAATAAAAAAGAAAAGTTGTCGGATGATATTACAATGAAAACAAATGAGAGAAATAAAATGGAATTACATTAGAGTTATGTTTTTAAAGCATTTTATCTTCAAATGAACTCATATTAAATATCTTCTAATATTAAATTATTAGAAATAAGTTTAGAGAATATATTTTAAATAAATTACATAAATATTATTTCGGATAAAAACTAATGAATTAGATGTCATTAAATGGTTATTAAACAATTATCTTAACTCATTTATTAGAATAGTATAAGCAAGGAATTGAACAAGTGACATTTTCACAAGAATAGAATTGACAGGTGTTCAATATTCGATCATTTGAATGGTCTGTTGGAAACACCTCTCCTGCAAATGATTAGATTAGATTACATTTGAATTTATACTATAAATGTATATGTCTTTCAAATCACTGTTACTTTGGTTTTACTGATAAAAAAGTCATTTAATGGCAAATAAATGATCGTTTTTAGGGCACCAGACTCTCTAAATATTAACCAATTAATCAATAGTTTAACTTGATCATTTTTTAAGTTTACTCATTTCAATGTTTTAATGTTAATATTATTGTCTTTTATTGATTTTTCTTCTAATTATATAATTATATAATATAATAGAAATAAGGTATGACTTGAATGTAATTTATATGACTATTAAAGTCATTTTACAAAATTTTACTTCAATTGCATTTCATTTCAAATAATTGATTGAATAATAAAATTGTTTTTATTTTTCAGACAAATACCAAATATATGACAAGTTATGAGTCGTCAGCGGTTGTCATCATATTTTCAGTTCCTTTCACTGACTGTAAATTGAAGTCAATATTAATTCAAAGGGAATACTTCTGTGTTATAGTCGTGTAGTAAAATTGCATTCTGTGAGACAAACCAAACACAGTGTAGTATCAGATATGAGACTTATATCCAGGAACTGTTATCGCAAAATTGCTGTCGGTTTTGTATTCACAGTGTTTTTCGTATTAATTTTGACTCAAACACAACGATCGGCCAAAAGTGCAATTAAACAACAATCGAGTGCTACGAAAAATGATAAGAATTGGGAATGGAGTCCAGAAAAGTTGAATGAATTCATGCATTTACTCGACAAACATAAAGAACCCATCGATAACAATGTTCTTCATTTGATTCAACCGACAAATAAAAGTTCAACCGAACAACAAAACAAATTACAATTTCCAGCTCTCAGTAAATATTTGACTTATATTAGAGATGAAGAGTCAGCTCTGATCCCCTCCTATACTCTTAATCATAGATCTCCGCATAAAAAAGGTTAGAATTGTCTTTAAAATAGTTTTATTATTGAATTAATGAATTGTTTGAATGTTTGTGTCCATCCATAGCATCGATAATATTTGGAGTGCCTCACATTCGAAGGGCTAAACAATCGTATCTTCAGTTGACGTTATATTTTCTCATAAAAAATCTGAAGCCGTCAGACCTGAACGACACACTAATTATTGTATTTATTGCTGAAACTGATACGGATTATGTGACAAACACTACCAGAATGATTGCACATCACTTTAAGGACTACATCGCTTCGGGCGTCTTATCTGTGATAAGTCCTTCGAAGTCCTATTATCCAGACTTTGAGAAAGACTACACAAAACAGACTTTAGGCGATCCTCTAAAGCGAGTGCACTGGAGAACTAAACAGAATCTGGACTTCGCATATCTTATGATGTATTCATATTCGAGGGCCGATTATTACGTCCAGTTAGAGGACGATGTGATCGCAGCCCCCGATTACGTTAAAAATATAAAGAAATGCATAATTGATCTCAAAAATAATAAAACCGAATGGTTTACAGTCAAGTTTTGTCGGCTCGGATTCATCGGACAAATGCTTAAAAGTCGAGATTTGCCGCAATTAATAACATTTTTGCTGATATTTCATGAGGACCAGCCCTCAGATTGGCTGCTCGATTACCTGATCCAAGTGAGGGTCTGTCGTAAAGACAAAGATGTTAAAGACTGCCGCAAACGAAAGGACAACTTATGGCGGACTTACCCGAACTCACTTTTTCAACACATCGGTTATCACTCGAGTCTCGACGGAAAAGTACAGAAACTTAAGGATAAGTTCTTTAAAGTAAAGGACTATTCATTTTTCGCACACAAAGACAATCCAACGGCACAAGTGATTACTTCATTGAAGTCATATAAAGAGCATACGATTACCAAAGCATATAACGGCGACGATTACTTCTGGGCAATGGATCCTAAAATTGGTGATAATATAACCATTAGTTTTACGCCATATGTTTTATTGGATGAAATTGCCATCAATTCGGGTAACTTTGATCATCCAAATGACAAAATGCCAGAACAAACCACTATTGAGGTACAACCAGTGGAGTCGAGTGCCAACCATACATCCGACACAACTCTAACATCTGATGGCTATCGTATTATTGGCTTTTTTGAGGACGGATTCGTCAAAATTAATGATTTAAAGATTTTTGGTTTAATTAAACGCTTGAGAATTACAATAACCAAAGACTCGCCCTTTTGGCTAATACTCAGTGAAATTCAAATTAAAACTATAAAAACCTGAGAATTGTTTGAATTGTTTGCCATTTAATTATTATATGATTTTTATATAACTTTAAATACATGTAGTAATCCATTAATAGTTTTTATAAGGTTTTGTCCAAATTGTAAATCAATATTTAAATAAGTTTTAGTTATCGTTTCGTTATTATGATATCAGGAATTTATTATTGATAAAATCTCAGATTCATCTAGACAATTTATATTTATGTGTAAATACTCGTAAATAATTCAGTTTTGAATTTTGACAAATTACTAATATTTTTGTCATTAGAGAAAAGCCTTTCCACTGATTACTAAAGTTTTATGAGAATTTCATCCAAAAAAGATGTCATTATCTGAAGCCAATCATTTCTCGCATTAATTAAATGAACTCAACTTTTTTTTTACAAATCGTGTGATTCCAGGGTTAAAGTTTTAAGATATATTACAATTATTACTGTTATTTAGCTGTTAATAGATACCATTTTGAGCCACAAAACTATTCATTAAAAAATATTTATTTGTTTTAATTTAGAATAATTTTAGTACTTAAAAATTTATTTTATTATTATTATTATTCAGATATTTTTAAATAAAGTAATTAATTCTTTCATATAAATTATAATTTGTAATAATTCTTGTATTTAAATTAGGAATTTTAATTCTAAAAAAATAAAAATATTTCAAATTGCTTTTAACTTGATTATAATAAATGTATTACTCAAAATTATGTAGATTCTTTTTTATAATAAACTACTAAATAGTCTATTGCAGACTATTTTAGGCTTTTATGCATTATTTCAAATGTGAGCAATAATTTATGACTATTTAAAATTTGCGCTTGAAAATATAAGCTAGTAAAAAGTATATCCAGAAAAGATGCTAAAAAATTAGAACTTATTAAAGTTTACTAGATTAACTTGTCAATCCTTTTAAAAACATTATTGATAGTCATTGGTCACTACTTTTGTGTTATAATAGGGTTTTGACCATGATACAACATATAATAAGGGTGACTCATTTAAAATATATATTTTTATTAAAGGGTCTATTTTAAAAATGAACTTGGTAATAGTATTTGAGAATTAAAACAAAAGGGACTAAAATAGGGACTATTTATCTGATTGCAAGTAATAATTAATATTTGCTGATTTGTTATCTAAAACTAGTAAATGTTAACAAGGAAAAATTAAAAAAAATTATTATTATTACTGATTATCACATATTTTATTCGTAAAATCGATTCTTCAAAATATAAAATATTATGGGAATCACTCGCCATCTGCTATACATTGAAAATACCACATAAGGGCTCATAAATTAAAATGTTGTTTATATATATAGTTTCCTATATTATTGCCGAACATTTCCGAACATCATTTTCAGTTTCAATCAAATTTTAACTTTAATTTTATTAAATTAGTCGTAAAGTAGAGATTCTTTTATGAATTTTTTTAATTTTTAAAATTTTTTTAAATCATTAATCGACTAAAAGTCCAACAAAAGTTAAATAAAGAATATTTTGAATTAAAGACAAGGTTTCAGAAATTCTTTACTTTATTTACAATTAATTTAAATTCGAGCCTAAATTTAAATTAAAAAACAGTAAAATTTAGAAGAAATGTAAAATGTTTTCAAACTTAAAATTCAAAACTTATATAAATATTACACCGAAGAGAAGGCATAAGTCTTTAATTTAATATAGGATTAAAACAGTAAATGAATTAATGAAATGATTATCAAAAACAACAAATAAATCTCAAAAATGATATAATTCTCAAAACAATAATTGATTTGTGTTGTGATGTTCTTTACGAATGATTTCGTCTCTTTTCTTGGCCTGTTTTCGCTCTTTTGCGCGTCGATTCTGTTTAATAGATTGCAATTTGTTTAGACTTAAGTGTTATCGATATATAAGTGTAAAAATGTAGACATACCTGAAACCAAATTTTCACCTGAAATGAGATAAAAAACAAAAATTACTTTTTATGTCTTTAAACTCGATTAATGTCTTATACTATTTAAACAGAATGACCCTGATTCATGTTTAACAATCTCTACAAAATTGCCATTTTTTAAGTTCTCTTTAATAGTTTATTCACAAATTGTTGGAAAATTGTTTTTAAATCTATTATTTATTCATCGATTGTCTGATTAAGACTAATGTTTAAATTAATGATAAAAACACTTTTATTGTAATCAATTAAGGCTATTATCAAATTAATCTAGATTATATAACCATTTTTCAATTACAAGTAAAACTATTAAAAGAATTTATAAGAAACATAATTTTATTGCATTACTTTAGCGCTAATATTTGAAAAAAAGAGTAGTTTTTTGTCATTTCTGTTAAAAATCGCAATTAAACTGCAATTATATAAAAAGTAAATTTCAGTTTTACCTGTCGTTCTGAGAGGGACAGCATTGACGCCAACTCCGACTTTCTTCTAATAGTAATATAACGGGAGTAATGGAACTCCTTTTCGAGTTCGAGCCTCTGATGATCGCTGTATACGACTCGGTATTTGTCTTTTGTTCGCGTCTTATTAGCTGTGAATTAATGCAAAAAATAATAATTTTGAGAAATGAATGCAATATTGAAGTAATGATATGAAATGAAATGAGAAATCAATAGTTAATACAGAGTCAACAACAGAGCGCTCAGACATTAGAGGCATTACTGGCATTACAATGACTCCAAGAATCGGATCGACAAACGAAATAAAAGGTGCGATCCTGTGATCCCAGGCAACTGTGAGGTTGGCTTTTATAGTTTTAAATGTTTGGCGCTATAATACCAGTGCTGTTCAAATACTGGCATTTACGACATCAAAGCTGTTCGGCATATGTCTGCACGTAAAACAGTATATGTCCCGACTATGTATACCTAATATGTGGATCAGCACATCAGCTGCTATCAGTCGTAATCACACAACAAAACATGAGTTTCAAGTGGACTAAGAATTGAAAGGTAGTGCCGAAACTGATTGTCGATACACTTTAAAGACATTATAAATAAAGCTTTTAATAAAATAATGCAATTATTGCGACACAAAAACCAAAAGACTAACGAAACGACTCTATATTTATAGCTTTTTCTAAATTATTGACAAAACTTTCTTTTTTATGTATCGATAGACTTAAAGCTCTCTTTAATCCCATATTTTCTGATATCAATACAATTATTAACTCAATATTATTGAACTCTTAGTTAAGCCAATACTGGCATTAAAATCATCTGATGATAGCACTGGCATTCAGTAGTGAAGCACAGAATAAAAAGCACTACTGAAACAATTCTGCAAAAGAATTGTTTGAATTTAAAGTTTGAAAACAAAATTTATTGCATTTGAAAAGAACAGAATGTATTGAATGTCCGATTGAGTCATTATTTGCATTGAAAGCTGTGTCCGTCCACTCATCCACTCATTCACTCCGATAACAATAATAAGTAATGACAGTAAGCCGTGAATATTCCTATTTTTACAGCTCTCCCAACACTTATAAATTGATGAATATTTTCTCAGTGGGAGAGCTGTAGAGGAGTTTCATCCGAATCACTCTATTCTATAGAATGGGTCTAATGTTAAGTAGAGTTGTGTACAACAATTTATAACTTAACAAAAATGTCTTTTCGCTCATTCCTATCAATGGTTTGCAAATCAGCCAAAACTAATCGCTCGATACGCTTATGTGTGCATAATATGACGATATGGACCTACACTTACTTGGGGTGGTCTGGTTCTGGTACGACGGTTTCCTCATCCAGTCGTAAGGACTGCGCGCCTGTTGGGGACGATTTGCGCCGTTTGTGTTGTTCTCCGTTTTGATTATAGTCCCGTTCGATGTAGTACTCAAACAATCGCCGCTTCCGTTTTGGTGTGCATTCGGTGATTCGTTGCCATCACTCGAAGCCGTAAGACCTGAGTCAGGACTCGGGTGAACAGGTGTGGCCTCAATATTGATGGGAGCGATTATACCAGAGTTTTGATATGGATGTGAGTGATAGTGATGTTGGATGTGATGCAAATGTGAATCACTGTATGGATCGCTTCTATGATAGGGACCCATTTGTAATGGCTGACCGTATGTTCCTGGCATAGTCATGGCCGGGCCAAACGCACAGGGTGGTAAAGCGTTGACCGGTGAGCCAGACATACAGGGACTACTCGCTGAAAGGGGTGAACCAGTGTTTGGAGCGGGCGGCCACTCTTCAAAAGGTGAGGCCGCTAATATTGAGCCTCTGGGAGCACAGCCGCCCGTTTGGGATTGCAGTGAAGAAGGAATTGCGTACCACGAGTTGGTGTGCGCACCACTCAGTCCTGGCGGCGGTTGAAGCACTTCGCTCGTCATCGGCGGCAGTGGAGTTCCGATTTCTGAGGAATACTGAGTTGTTGGTGAAGATGAGAGTCCCAATTGTGTGGCACTGGACAGTGAGGCCACTGTTTGACTATTATTTGTATTATTATTAGTGTTACTGTTATTATTGCTATACAAGGGATAGCAGTTCTGGTCAACAGCCAAAGCAGTGGTCACCGAACTAAAGTTAAAACTCGTTGAATTAGTGGTGACACTCGGATGCAAACGATGGTGAGCTGGTGCTGACGGGAACATATTAGTGCATGGATTGCATGGATTATAGTAGAGAACCATAATATAAAAATGTTGGATAAGGAAGAGCGCCGACGACAATGAGTTCCATGAAAAAGTGTCAGTGTTTGGTGTTACCACTCAATCACAATTACTCGATTGCAAGTGCTCTTCGCTCAGTGTCGACCAATCATCACTGAGCGGCACCAAATCGTCACTCCCTCTACTATGAGCTCAGCCTTTCTATTGGGAATTGAGAACATATATGAAATGAAGTTTGTCTTTTGGAGAGCCGTTCCACTAAAAGGTTAATTTATATTATATAATACCGTATTTATATTGAATCCAAACAAATATACTCAAACTTTATGTACTAATTAATTAAAAACTAATACTCAAAATCAAGAGCTCTACCAATAATTCGTATAAGTCTTGGGATCTGTTGTTCACTAAATAATAATATATTTAATCTCAATATTTATAACTTTAATACATTTCAAATGCATTTAGAAATACATCCAAAAAACACAGAATAAAAGAATATCTCAAATAAATATATATTTTGAGCTCTTATTCTAACTTTAGATTAAAGTTTCCCTTAAATGTAGTGAAGTAGTGGTCAAACAGACTTTCAATTTCTTTGTGATAAAAATGTTATCATAAGTCAAAAGAGTATACATTAGAAACAATACTTTTATAGTAATATAAGATATTTCTAACATTTCTAACGGACGACTCAAAGACGGCTCAAAGATTTGTCTAATGTATTGGACTTATGAGTGGACGCCTATACTGTCGGCACAGATAACAGAAATATAGCCTCTGTCCAAATGATTACCTACAAGAGGGGTCTACACTCATGACCTCAACAGAAAAGGCTGGAAACCAATTGAATATTGTTTAGGCGCCGACTATTGGAATACATTTCTCGATAATGTGTCGAATGTTCTCTATATTTGTGTGCACTCAGAGTACACTCATATACACTTTCATACAAACAATATATACACACATATCGAAAGAGAAAGACATAGATAGCGAAAGAGTCACAAAACGAGGTCATCGCCTTTGATGTCCATATTTTAAGCAATAATAGTAGTGTCGGTCATCTCAGGCACCAGTAGTTTATGTGAAGAAGTCATACGGTTTTATATGGCATATCATTTGGTTTGGATTCTGCACTAAACAAACTCATTAGCTAATGAAATGGCCATGAAATTAGTGCACCACAACTATTGTGATCACCAGTACTTTCCTTTGCTAACTATCACTACTGGATATTCTAATAATTCTCGAAATTAGTTTTGAGTAGAGTTTTATTGGTTGCGATGCCGTCAATCCTTCCGAAAATCTCAATTTCAGAATCGATCAGATTTTATAGATTTGATGACAAATTCGTACAACTTTTGGCACAACCGTTGCATTTGAGTATAGAATATATTTTGGCCTAACGTTTGTCGCCAGCAATAAATGTTTTGGTAATGTTTTGAGCGCTAGTATTTCGTATATTTCTTGCATAAACAGCACATACTTTATCGGTTCCCAAAAGACTCGTATATTGAGCCGCAAATCTGTGGCAAAGAAATCAAAACTCTGGTAATGTTTTGTGAGCTCTTCCTCTGATGGAAAATGCATTGAATGCAATCCATGTATTAAATGAAAGTCAGAGAAAAGCAAAACATTAAACACAACGACTTTCATTGTAAAGACTGGACTCAATCAAATCAATTGATAAGTGTTTTCGTATTCTATTCGACATTCAGACCATTAGCTCTGATATAACGATATATGCAATCAAATGGAAAGACTGTCCACTCGTTTGGTAACTCATCAACAGCTGAATTGAGTGGATGCGAACAACACTTGTGTATTATGTGAAGGGGTTTCCAACTAAGGCACGAGCCATCAATACAGCAAAGCGAGCGCAGGCTGTGCTCAACACAAACCCAAGTCGTCGCATATATTGCTTATATCAGCCGCCGATCTCTCCCGAGAGAACGATTACCATTCCCTGCACTGACTCCTAACGAATGAAAAACTGAATTAATAGAAACCGATACCGATTTCGACTCAAAACTATATTCAGTTAATAATCCCTGAGCTCTAAGTCACGCATAGGACGCGACCGACGGGACCGCATTGTCTGCTCTAATTAGGAGACTCTACACTACATTGGGTTCAGTGATCGCTGATTGTCGGTAGTCTCACATACTTTTATAAAAATAGTTTTGAACTCAGGTTTCACTTCATTGCAATCGGTTTATAGAGTATTAATCCAAAGCTATACTTTACTTCTTAAAGTATTTCTGGTGTTAATCTTTACTGACTTCAAAACCTGACATCAAAAGAAGTTCTCTCTTTTCTAACGATTAAAAATCAGAACATTTTTCGGTAAATATTTGAATAAATGTTTTTGATATCAATTAATTGAATGACAATTGTTTTACAAATAGTCATAAAAACTATGACTTCATTCGAATTTCGTTTAAACAGTAATTAAGAAATTTTTCATTCAAACTCATGACTCCATGAGCTGTAAAAACTGAAGATATGAACAAATTCTGTCAGAGATAATGATTGCGTATCACAAGAACTTCATAGAAGAAAAACATCTCTCATTTGGAATTATTTCATTATCAGCGAAATTGTTTCAATCATTTTCTTCGGTATATTATGTCTTCATTTCAAATATAATAAAAAATATTTTCCTAAAATTTATGATTTGCTAATTAGAGATAAATATTATTAAATTAATTTACAATCCAATAGTGATAACCTAAAACCCGACCAAACAGAACAGCACAGAACACAATACTTGCATTGTATGACATTCTTGGCATTCAATGCTAAAACATTTATTCAATACTTGAAATTGAGATAAAGTTTTTATCGACAAAAAGAAAAAAAAATAAATTAAAGACTTTTGTCCGAAAAAACTACTGTTTTATTGTTTCACTGATTTTAAGTTAAAGTCATATAATATAAATGGGTTTAAATACAAAAAATAAAGAAAGACATTCCCTTTTGGTTGAGTGTATAAAATTTTATATGGATTTAAATTATATGATGTTTGACTCTCTATCTCTCACTCTCTGACACTCTCTACTGACTACTGGTTCTAATGATTTAATATTAAAAACAAAATGATTTTTGTTTATATATTTTCAATGATTGGCATTGAATTGAATTTATAAAACAAATTGAATTTCGAGAGAAAATCTCATTTGCATTGAAACGATGAAAATGATTGCAAGACATGACTTTTGCCCAGTATTTGTCAAAAGTATTGAAATCCAATGGTTTTTGTTTTGTTAGTTTTGCAATAAAATGAAAATATCGCAACCATTATAGTTAGTGACAAGTTTGAGATGAGAGACACCGCTCACATTAAACCAATTAGTGCACTCTTAACAATTTCATTGCATTCCTTTTAGAGACCGGACCAACAACCGACAGCTCTTATTCTTAACAGTTGAGCACTACCATCGCTACCATCGCTGCCATCCCTATTGTAAAACTCTCTCCAAATATGATCGGCGAGTGTTCGCCGAAATCCATATACAGTAAAACCTCTATATCTCAACTCGACTGAAAGAAACAAAACAAATAACTTATGCAAAACCTCTATAACTAAGTAAATCACTAATTTTCTACAATTTATTCCTATTTTGGAGACTTTAATAATAACTATATTCAGGCATGATCAAACCTTTCGGTTCTAGGGGGGTATTTTGAAAATGACCAAAAAATTCCTAAAAATTCATAAAACGTCGTTTTTAAGCTGTTTTCTGATGTATATGAATATAATTAGTCATATTTTAAAGTATTTTACCAAAATTTATGCATAAAACTATGAATATTTGACAAAAATTGCATTTATCAAAATATTCTAAAAATATTTCACCAAATTTTTCACTTAAAAACTGCAATTTTGACGTTTTTACGCGTTTTTATTAAATTTTAAGTTATTTTTCATAAAAATTACAGTTTTTTACTTTTTTTCTCTTAATTTTTACTGATTTCCGACAATTTTTCCGAATTTTTTGCCTATTTTTTCCCTTTTTCTCTAGGGGGTACCTTACTTTTCGTCTTAGGGGGGGTATTTTCCCAAATTTTCCGCTCTAGGGGGGGGGTATTTTGAAATACCCCCTAGAAAATCCATTGGCCATCCCTGCTATATTATATCAAAAAATAAAAGTTTTGTAATTTAAAGTTAACTAATGTTCTATAAATGCCATAAAAATCAAAGGAATTGCATTTTAAAAAGGAAAAGTGTTCAATCATTGAAAATAATAGTGGATAGTTTAACCAAGATCAACTTATAAAAATATATTATTTCAATCTCAACTGTTAAGAAAATTACAAAAGATTATGAGAATTATATGATTAAAACAATTGATCGAAATTCAAGGCAAACACATAAAAAGTGTAACATATGAGCAAATCAACGAATTTGTCATCAAATTTATGCAGTCATTCAAAGATTCCAGAAATTTGATCATAAGTTAAGTAAAGAATGTTTTGATTGACTTTAGAGCAGAAAACCTTTAATTCAGACCAATAGATGATTATTTTAAAAGAAATAACTGATTATTAAACAATAATTTAATGTATAATCATTTGTGAAGCCATAACATATGTTATTCTATATCTCGCATAACCTCTATATCTCCACCAATTTCTTATTTCCCAATTTGGGTTTAGTTATAGAGGTTTTACTGTATTGGTTTCGGTTTCTACTGAAGTATACTTTTTATGTGGGGCTTAAACAGAATAACCACAACGAGATTCTCGACCTCTGCTCATAATAACTCTTTTGAATTGAGACAAGTATTTGCAGACATGGCCAAACTTGCCCGGCTCAGGGGGTATTAATAGGGGGTATTTTGAAAATGACAAAAACTCGTTAAAAAGCACTTAATTACTCGTTTTTAAGTTGTTTTCTCTGATATATTAATTTATTGAACTATTTTTAACTTATTTGAGTCAAATTAAAGCAAAAAAACTAAGAATTCGAAAAAAAATACATTTTCCTGAACTTTTTGACATAAAATCTATAATTTTGATCAGGGTTGGCCATCTGGGGGAGGGTATAGCCCAAATACCCCCCTGTGATCGACGGCATACCCCCTCCCCAGAGCATCGGCGAGAAAAATAGGAAAGAAAAGTTAGCAAAAGAGAAAAAATTAAGAGAAAACATAAATAAAAAGCTGTAAATTGTAA